>JAFFST010053501.1:141186-166349 GCA_022414735.1 Noturus placidus
TTTTTTATTTGTTGAAAAAGTTTGAAATATCCAATAAATTTCGTTCCACTTCATGATTGTGTACCACCTGTTGTTGATTCTTCACAAAAAATTACAGTTTTATATCTTTATGTTTGAGGCCTGAAACGTGGCAAAAGGTTGAACAGTTCAAGGGGGCCGAATACTTTCGCAAGGCACTGTATATATAAACACCTCTGCAACAATGCTGGCAGCACTCATTCATCTATTCACTGAGGGAACCATGAATGCCAACATGTACTGTGACATACTGAAGCAGAGCATGATCAGTATGCAGTATTCCAGCATGACAATGACCCCAATCACACTTCAAAGACAACCACTGCCTTGCTAAAGAAGCTGACAGTGAAGATGATGGACTGGCCAAGCATGTCTCCAGACCTAAACCCTATTGAGCATCTGTGGGGCATCCTCAAATGGAAGGTGGGGGAGCACAAGGTCTTTAACATCCACCAGCTCCGTGATGTCGTCATGGGGTGGAAGAGGACTCCAGTGGCTCAACTGGAAAATAATGGTGGCCACACAAAATATTGACACTTTGGGCCCAATTTGAACATTTTCATTTAACTAGGGGTGTACTGACTTTTATTGGCAGCGGTTTAGACATTAATGGCTGTGTGTTGAGTTATTTTGAGGGGACAGCAAATGTACACTGTTACACAAGCTGTACACTCACTACTTTACATTGTAGCAAAGTGTCATTTCTTCAGTGTTGTGACATGAAAAGGTATAATCAAATATTTACAAAATTGTGAAGGGTGTACTCACTTGTGAGATACTGTATAAATTTTATTTGATATAATGTATGCCTTATTTTTATGGATGCACAAAAAGCACCTGTCACAATTTCCCCTTTAAGCAGCACACTGCGGAGCATGTGAGTGCGCATGCCGAGCATGGTGCACAAGCACCTGCTTTTTTATTGTTAACAATCGTGACATTTCGACACGTGCATTTGTTAGGTCTCCTCCTTGTTCAATCATTGGTTGTTGTTTCACGTGTGTCTGAACTGCCCTCAGCCATACGACACTGATTATGTTTGTATATGTACCGCGCGCCTTCCAGCACACGGCGCAAAATATTAGATATAACATAGAAGATTAGTTTAGATTCCGTAGAATAGATAAGATATAGTAAAATACATTTAGTTTAGTGTCACTGCGATAGTTTCAGTCATACTTTACATCCATGTTAGATTCGTTGTTAGAGTTAGTTAGATTAATCTTTAGATTTAGTCCCCACTGGTTTCTCCACTACCAGTCCCTCGCTATTGTTTATATTTCATGTTTAGTATATGGACCCTATTTTCCGTAACCACGACCTTGATTCCTGCTTTGCCCAGTGTATACCTGTTTGCCGATCGTCTGACCTTCTGCATGTTTGCGGATTACGTTTTGGATTCCGTTTTTGGATTTACCTGCCTGGTCTCTCTTGAATAAAACTGTTTAACCTGCAATTGCATCCGTCCCTATCTCTGTTCTGTCACTGAACGTGACTGCACCCAATTAAACTACAGTCCTACATATGTTTGTTTGTCCTCGAGCATCAGTTTGATTTCCATCGTGTTAAAATACCCCCCTGTCTTAAAGAACTTGGAGGTTACACACTTTCTTCGTCAGTCACGTGATGATTTCGCCTCTGTCTGATGGTGACTGAAGTGATGTTGGGAATAAAAGGTAACGCTGACAGAAAGTAAACTGAAGAAAGTAATTGTCGTGACATTATCGGGTGTTTGCTAATGCTTGCGTGCGTATGACATAATGGGCTGTCGTGGCCCATTTCAGAAGCAGCCATGCAAGCCCAAGCCATGACACAAGCTTCATCAAGCAGCAATAAGCTTGTATGTTTTGGATCATGAGCAAATCCTTTCTTTCTTTACATCAAGAAGTTAATCTTGGTTCCAAAACTTTTGTGGCTCTTTGTGAATTCCAATCTGGCCTTATGATTCTTACTGCTGATAAGAGGTTTGCATCTTGTGGCATGCCCTTTATCTTTCTTCTCTCATAGTCTTCTTCAAATGGTGGCTTGTGATACCTTCATCCCTGCCTAATAATCCCTGGGGTTATTTGTTATGGCACTGACTGTTGTTTTTGGGTTTTTTTTTTCACAGATCTCACAACGTTTCTATCATCAGCTGCTGCCGTTTTCCTTAGATGCCTTGTTCTGTCTGTACACCAGTCGGTTCTTGCTTTTCCAAGACATTCCAACTTGTATTGACTATGCCCAATGCTTGTGCAATTGATTTTCACTCTCTTCTCAGCTTCAAAATGGCTTGCGTTTCTCCTGTAGACAGCTCATGTTGGCTTATCCTTTTTAACAACACATGCAGTCTTTATAGGTGAAACCCAGGGCTCAAACCAGGGGTAGACAATCATGGCTATTAATTGTTTAAACAATCAATCTAACAGGACACACCTGGGAAGCAAGAAACACCTGTCAATCATGTTTTAGTATTTTTGATCAGTTGAAAAATGTATTGGCATTGCAAAACCTCCAATTTTGATTTTGTTTATTTACACTAGTTTAACTACAATGGCCATCTTTGTGTCATGGCACACAACAAATTTTGGTTATGCAGCTGTTTAGGGAAACCTCAATATCCCAGCTCAGGTTCGGTCTATCTTCTTGTAACAAAAACTGTTCTCTAGTACATTAATAGGTACATATACATATTTGCACAATTATGTTCCTTAGACTTACTGTGCAGCTTGAAAATTTGTGAACCCTTTAGAATTTTCTACATATCTGCATAAATATGGCATGAAACATCATCAGATTTTCACACAAGTCCTAAAAGTAGACAAGGAGAACCCAATTAAACAAATGAGACAAAAATATTATATTTAGTCATTTATTTATTGAGAAAAAATATCCAATATTTCTTATCTGTGAGTGGAAAAGTATGTGAACCTGTTGGATTAGTAGGTAATTTGAAGGTGAAATTAGGGTCAGGTATTTTCAATCAAAAGGATGAAAATCAGGTGTGAGTGAGCGACCTGTTTTATTTAAATAACGGAGATCTATCAGAGTCTGATCTTCACAACACGTTTGTGGATGTGTATCATCAGTCTGCAAGGTCACAAAGGAACCAAGGGTAACTTCTAAGCAACTAGACGCCTTTCTCACATTGGCTAATGTTCATGAGTCCACCATCAGGAGAACACTGAACAACAATGGTTTGCATGGCAGGGTTGCAAGAAGAAAGCCACTACTCTCCAAAAAGTACATTGCTGCCCTTCTGCAGTTTGCTGCTGATCACGTGGGCAAGCCAGAAGGCTATTGGAAATATGTTTTGTAGACAGATGAGACCAAAATAGAATTTTTGGTATAAATGAGAAGCTTTATGTTTGGAGAAAGGAAAACACTGCATTCCAGCATGAGAACCATATACCATCTGTGAAACGTGGTAGTGGTAGTATTATGTTTGGGCCTGTTATGCTGAACCTGGACAAGATGAGCTGATGGATCATTGATGGAACAATGAATTCTGAATTATACCAGTGAATTATCAAGGAAGATTTCAGGGCACATGTCTGTGATCTGAATCTCAAGAGAAAGTGGGTCATACAGCAAAACAACAACCATAAGCAAGTATTTCTACCAAAGAATGGTTAAAAAAAGAATAAAGGTAATGTTTTGGAATGACCAAGTCAAAGTCTTGACCTTAATCCAATATAAATGTTGTGGATGGACCTGAAGTAAGAAGTTCATGTGAGGAAACCCACCAGCATCCCAGAGTTAAAGCTGTTCTGTTCTGAGCAATGGGCTAAAATTACTCCAAGCCGATGTGCAGGACTGATCAACAGTTACTGGAAACACTTAGTTGCAGTTATTGCTGCACAAAGGGGTCACACCAGATACTGAAAGCAAAGGTTCACATAGATTTGCCACTCACAAATATGTAATATTGGATTATTTTCTTTAATAAATACATGATAAAGTATACTATTTTGCCTGTTTAATTGGGTTCTCTTTATCTACTTGTAGGAAAATCTGATGATGTTTTTGATCATAATTATACAGAAATATAGAAAATGCACAAACGTTCAAGCACCACTGTAGAACTGACATCTTCAACATCTCCCTGAGATGTTTCCCTCATTCCAACATAATTCATGGCTACCACTAATGTCCCCATGCCGAAGAAGTCTCCAGTGGCCTGCCTCAATGAGTACCATTCCATTGCACTCACATTCATCATCATGAAGTGCTTCAAGAGGCTTGTCATGAGGCACATCAAGACCCTGCTGCCCACCTCACTGGACCCGCTGCAGTTCGCATATCGCACCAACCACTCAACAGATGATGCCATCGCCACCACTCTACATCTGGCCCTCACTCACCTGGACAAGAAGGACACCTACGGTCGACTGCTGTTCATAGACTTCAGTTCAGCATTCAACACAATCATTCCTCAGCACCTGATTGGAAAGGTGAACCTACTGGGCCTGAACACCTCCATCTGCAACTGGATCCTGCACTTCTTGACTGGGAGACCTCAATCAGTCTGGATCGGGAACAACTTCTCCAGCATCACTGCGCTGAGCACGGGGCCCCTCAGGGTTGTGTGCAAATAAAAGTGCAATTAAAAACAAAATTCCCCTCACTTTTGGTTTTAATATCTCTGGTGGGGGACCAGATACGAACCTGAAATTTTCACAAAAATATGTCTTCAGCATAAAAATAGCATTCTGATGCAAAAATTGTGATTGAGAGTTAAACTCTGCAGGACAGTGGGCCTTGAGGGCCAGATTTGAAGAATCAGTCTGCTCTACCATGTTGCTGCAGGTGTACTGTTGGAATGTGAGAATAAATTTTATACAAATATGGAATTACAGTGTTCAGTTGGGTATTTTACAAATGAACAGTATCATAAACAGAGCTGTGGTGTTATTTCTCCTGTGATTAAAGAAGTAAGTGACTTCTGAACTGTAGTCACTTACTGCTTTTATGACACGAGAAACAACACCACGGCTCTATTTATGACACTGTTGATTTGAGGTTTCCCTAAAAATTTGTATAACCAAATTTTGTAGGTTGTTGTAGTTAAACCAAGAAAAAAAAATAAAAAATAAAAATAAAATAAAAAAACTGCTAGTTTTGAATGTCAATACATAGAAGTAATCACACACAAAATGAGAGAAAAATTAAAAACGATCTAGCAACCAACTTTGCAATTATTGGACCACTGCAATTATTGAGATGGAATGACCCTCATCTCATTTTCATCTTTAGATCACAAACCCAAATGTCTTCAGTACAGAGAAAAGACAAAATAATTTTGAAGAAGATAGTATTCCATGTCTTTCTTTCTACTCCAATATTTCTTTTCCAGTCTCCTGCCAGACTATGTGGACTGTGGTGTGGAGTTTGCAAAAACACAGCCACTGTCAGTACATCCCATATACTGCAAAAAAGTTTTTAAATTTAATTTACAATTTGTTCGAGGTTACTGACTAGCACATTGATTACTGTAAGTGTTTATGTTATAGACAACTTCTATTCAAGCATATAGAAAGGTATCTTCTTCCCATCTTAAAGCAGTGGGCATGAATGAGACAGAAACTTTGATTGTGAACCAAGTCACTAAAATGTTTTGGATGATGGTAAATGAATCCTACCTTTCTTGGCCAGATAGCGGCACCAAAATTTGGAAACACAGTGGCACCACCAGCTTCCACATCACTCATCTGCCATTAGAAATGTAAATGTAATTTAAAAAAAAATAATTTTTGCAATGTTAGTTTCACATAATAGATTTGATGACTTGAACTAAATACTTTATGATTATTAGAGATATGATGATTATTAGAGACTGTTATGGTTCACGGAATCTTTCAATTAGAACCTACATGCTCACCTAGCAGTTGTTTCTAATATTACTGAAATGTGTATTTTGACAGAACTTAAATAATTCACCGAGCTTATAACAATACAAATTGAAAGCCAGACTGACTATATACAGTGGATATAAAAAGTCAACACACCACTGTTAAAATTGCCGGTTTTAGTAATGTACATTTTTTTAAACCAAGTTCAATCATGTCAGAACCTTATATACCTTTATTGTGAAATCTTAACTTAAAGTGAAAAACAAGTATCATTTTAGGGGAAGGAAAAAAATGTACAATAACCTGGTTGCATAAGTGTGCACACTCCTAAACTAATACTTATTTGAAACACCTTTAGACTTTATCACAGCATTCAATCTTGTTGGGTGAGAGTCAATCAGTTTGGTACATCTTGACTTAACAATATTTTGCCATTCTTCCTTGCAAAAGCATTCTAACTGTCAAATTGGCTTGGCATCACCTGTGCACAGCTCTCTTCAGGTCACCCCACTGATTTTTTTGATTGGATTTAGGTCTGGATTAAATTTATGTCTGGGACATTCCAAATGTATTTTGGTGAAGCTGAATGAAACCCTTTGTTGAATTGGGTTTGCTTCAGGTTGTTGTCATGATGAAAGGTGAAATTCCTCTTCATCTTAAGTGTTTTAGAAGAAGGTTTTGCACCAAAATTGATGAATTCAAGAGATTGTTGTCACATGTAGGGAACAACCAGCAAGAAATTGCTGCAATTCTGTCCCTTGGCAGCCTCCCCGACCTGATCTTCTCATCAATTTTAGAGGAAAGTCCTATTTTAACTAGTGTCACTGTCGTGCCATATTTTCTCCACTTGTTGAGTACTGTCTTTACAGTGTTCGATGGTATATCCAATGCCTTGGATTTTTTTTTGTAACCCTCTCCTGATATTTTTTAACAATAAGGTTTGGCTTTTTCAGATGGATGTTACCAAGAAAATGCCAGGAAAATCCTATAGGAACAGCTGTACTTTACTTGGGGGCTATCAGTCACTTTAATTGATGGCAGGTGTATACTAATTAGTATTTAACATTGGTTGATTATGAATGCACCACAGTCCCAGTTATAAAAGGGTGTGCATATTTAAGAAGACTAGGTATTGGAAGGTCTTTTTTTTTTCAATTTTTTTCCACCCAAAAAAAATTTCTGTGTTTATCATTGCTATTTATATGTTGCAATTTCACAATAAAGGTCAAAAAGGGTTTAAAATCACAAAAACCTGCCATTTAAACAGGGTGTCTGTAGACATTTTATATCCACAGTATATGTCAAGTCCATAAATATAGGAGATTTACCTTTTTTTACCCTTTATATTGGAGCTGAAATAATTTATATTATGAAAGTGCAGACTTCATTTCTACTCTATATTTCTCAATATCGCTCAACTTTTCTATCCCCTATTAGAAAAAGAAAAGAAAAGAGAGTGAAATAATGAGCGAGAGGTATTTCAGGCAGTGTGTTACGTCTCACTCCCGTTTCATCATGGGAGGACACGGACACGCTTTCTGCGTGATGTGTTTGGGTGAAGAGCATGCTACATCAGCCCTCGAGGGGTCTGACTGTCAGCATTGTGAACATTTCACAATTAGGCAACTTCGCTCTTGGCTCGCTCTCTTCTCGTCCAAAGGGAGTTGGGTTTCAGAGCCTCGCAGATCTGGGCTGGCCACTGCCGAGGCAGCCAGCCGGCTCAAGTCCTGGGGTTCTTGTATGGATTTGGAAGAGGAGCCAGAGACGAGCACTGCTCTATCTCTTGCTCTGTCTTCCGGGTCCGGCTCTCCGCCTGACTTTAGAGCTCGCATTGTGACACCTCCTTCCCCTATGGAAAGCCAAAACACCCTCGCTGACTCCAAGTAGGCGGTAGAGGGTGCCACTACACCAGAAACCAACAGCAGCTCTCAGGCATATAAAGAGCTGCTTGAGGTGATCACTGGGGCAGTATAAAGGTGGATATAGACTGGCCCGGGGACAAGGAAGTGGCTCGTAGCAGGCTGGATGAGCGCTTCCTCTCCAGTGAGAATAAATATATAGCTCCCTCACATCGCAGAAAACTCCCCTTTTTTCCAGAAGCGCTTCTGGAGAAAACCATACACTAGCAGTGTTTATAACCCCATAACGTCTGACAGGTTTTGCGAGGCAAAACAGCAAACGGCGGCATTCAGCCAGTTCCTTCCCCGTCATGTCGAGTTTGCACGGGCCTCCATGAGCTGGTGCGAGGGAGACACAGAAGACAAGTGTGGCAGCCCACTTCCCCCCAGGGGGACCAGGTGGCCACAGCCACAGCCTGCTAAGAGGCCTGATCAATTCAATTCAATTAAATTTTATTTTTATAGCGCTTTTTACAACAGTCATTGTCTCAAAGCAGCTTTACAGGAATATAAACACAGTATACACATAGTAAAGGTGAGAAATTATCCCAACTGTGCAAGCCACTGAGTGGCGACAATGGCAAGGAAAAACTCCCTAAGATGTTTAAGAGGAAGAAACCTTGAGAGGAACCAGACTCAGAAGGGAACCCATCCTCATCTGGGTTACAGCAGATATTCTTAAAGAAATAATTATTGATCTATATGTAATCTGTTTGGCTTAGAAAAAAGCCTTTGTCCCAGCAGTCTGGATTTGGAGTAGATGAGAGCTCTATCCAGAAGTAGGACCTCCGAGACTGATCATGCAGGTCCTGAGAGCATAAAGGACCAGGATCTCAAACATCTCCATAAACTCATGTGTAGCTCCGCAGAAGGAGAGAGGGAGAGAAAAAATTGTTAAGACTGGGAATTAGCATAATGGAAAGTCTAGTCAGGGTAGGCTAGAGTGAATAAATATGTTTTAAGTCTAGACTTAAACACTGAGACTGTGTCCGAGTCCCTGTGTCAACGAATGATCATAAGACAAAGCAGGAAAGGAAGGAACGGTCCTAAGGTGCAACAGAGGAACGTATCAGGGTGCATGAGGGTGATAGGGCAACCAGCCCCCAGTGATACTGTAGGGCCGGCCCTAGCCACGGCCATCCCACGTTTTCAGTCTTCTCGGAGGCAGCGAGCTGTCGCAGGGCAATGGAAATCTGATGCGTTACCTTCAACGAAATAATGAAAAGTTAACATCACTGAAAGGCCATTTGGCAGCGTGGAAACTATTGCCAAGTGTGTCCCCATGGGTTCTGTCTACCATAGTAAAGGGTTACCGGGTCCAGTTCAGAGCTCAACCCCCCAGTTCAGAGGTGTGCTCTCCACAGTTGTCAGCACAGAGCAGAGCCCAATGTTAGCGCAGGAAACAAGTTCCTATTTGGACAAAGGGGCCATAGAACATGTACCCCGTTCCCTAAGGGAGGGAGGTTTTTACAGCCGTTATTTCCTGGTCCGCAAAAAGATGGGAGTATGCGGCCAATTTTAGATCTGCATCGTCTGAACTGTACTCTTCGGACATACAGGTTCAAGATGCTGATGCTCAAACTTATCGTGCCACAGATTCAGTCCGAGGGCTGGTTTGTGACGATAGATCTGAAAGATGCATATTTCCACATAGGAATATCGCCCAGCCACAGGAAGTTCCTGAGGTTTGTGTTTGGAGAAAACGCATACCAATTTCGGGTTATTCCCTTTGGGCTAGCTTTATCCCCTCACACCTTCACAAAGTGCATGGATGCTGCTCTGGCTCCCTTGCGACTCCGGGGCATCCGTGTACTAAATTACCTGGATGACTGGTTAATTCTAGCACGATCCAGGGAACAGGCGGTTCAACATCGAGATGTTGTTCTCGCCCACATGAGCAGCTTGGGGCTCAGGTTGAGCCTCAATAAAAGTATGCTTTCTCCAGTGCAGAGGACAACTTTTCTAGTATTTATATGGGATTCTACTACAATGAGGGTGTTTCTATCCCCAACACGCGTACAATCGATCCTATCAACTTTGAGCAAAATAAAGCTGGGTCTGGGCATCCCCTCCAGCCTTCACGAGAGGCTGTTGGGCCTTATGGCAGCAGCAGCCAATGTCATACCGTTGGGCCTATTGCACATGAGACCATTTCAGTGGTAGCTAAAAAGTCGCGGGTTTCATCCGAGGATGAAACCTTTGAAAGTAATTAGTGTCATGTGGCGATGCCTACGTTCTCTGAGTATTTGGAGGTGCCCGCAGTTCCTAGCCTCGGATCACACTCTAGGGGCATCCCCTTACCGCAAGAGGGTAATGACAGACACGTCCCTTTCGGACTGGGGTACAGTCTTAAATGGCTGTCCAGCTCACAGTCTTTGGAGCGGCCCTCATCTTGAGTGGCATATAAATCGTCTAGAGATGCAGGCCATATTTCTGGAACTGAAGTTCTTTCTTCCTCAGTTGAGAGGTCAAAATATGCTGGTTGTATCACACAACACAGCTGTGGTCTTGTATATCAACCACCAGGTAGGGTCACGCCCCCTGTTCACGCCCCCTAATCTTTCTCTGGGCAGAGGGAAAGTTCTTGTCAGTGAGTGCAATGTTCATTCCGGGCAACCGGAATGTAGGGGCTGACATCCTGTCGAGACAGGCACTGAGGCCCGGCGGTTGGAGGCTCCATCCACAAGTGGTGGAATCCATATGGCGGAGGTTCGGACAAGCGGAAGTGGATGTGTTCGCCTCCGAGGAGATGACACACTGCCCGCTGAGGTTCGCCCTAACTCCTCCTGTTCCATTGAGGCTGGATGCCATGGTGCACACAGGGCTGAGGTCACGTCTGTATGCTTTCCCCCGATCACTCTGCTCCCACAAGGTCTAGCGAGAGTTTGCCAAGACCGTCTACGTCTGCTGCTAGTAGCACCTTATTGGCCAACTGGAGTATGGTTCTCGGAGATAATGCCCCTGCTCGACGACACTCCTTGGGAAACTCCCATCTGCAGGGACCTACTGTCTCAAGCCAGAGGGCTGATTTATCACCCTCGGCCAGAACTATGGGAACGTGGGTCTGGCCCCTTAGGGACACCAGCTCATAGAGACCATGTTAAATGCTAGAGCTCCATCCACAAGGAAATTGTATGCACACAAGTGGTGGCTTTTTGTCTTGTGGTGTGAGGAATGTCAGTTAGACCCAGTGAACTGCGCAATAGCTACAGTCCTGGAGTTCTTACATGAACGTTTCTCAGTAGGGTTGGCTCCTTCTACAATCAGGGTTTCTGTGGCCACCATTTCGGCCAGTCACACCCCTGTTGATGGAGCCTGTAACTTCGAGGTTTATGCATGGTGCCAGACGGCTGAGGCCCATCTGCAAGCCACACATACCTTCCTGGGACCGTTCTGTGATCCTGAAAGGTCTGTCAGGGGCCCCATTTGAGCTCTTAGAGTTAGCTTCTGATAAGCTTCTGACTCTAAACGGAGCTCTTCTACTGGCCATGAAATCTCTCAAGCGAGTGCAAGATCTACAAGCCCTCTCTGTTGCCCTCTCCTGCCTTGATTTTGCCCCTGGACTAGCCAAGGCCTTCCTGTATCCTGGGACGGATTATATTCCTAAAGTGCCTACATCGGCTGCCCACCCTGTGGTGTAGCAGGCTTTCTGCCCTCCTCCGTTCCTCACACCAGAAAAAGAGAGGATGCACCTGCTGTGTCTGGTAAGGGCGCTCTGTACTTACATCCACCGCTCCGGCCAGTGGCGTAAGTCAGAGCAGCTGTAGGTCTGCTTTGTTGGTGACAGTAAGGGTGATGCTATGTCAAAGCAGCGCATCTCTAACTTTATAGTGGAAGCAATCTCTATGGCTTACAAGGCGTGCGGTCTCACCACGCCTCTGGCAATAAGAGCTCATTCTACTAGGGCGGTTACCCCCTAGAAGGCTTTGTACAAAGGGGTATCCTTGCTGGATGTGTGTGTGGCTGCAGGGTGGTCTACGCCACAGACATTCATTCATTATTACTGCCTGGATAGTCATTCCACCCCGAGCTCGAGTGTCTTGCAGTGACCCTCGTTCTTGGGTCTTTTTGAACAGGCCGTACCCTCGGTATGACGGATTGGGTATTCTCGTTCCCATATTGTGATGCCAAATGCAATGTCGAAGTTCCCTTTGAAAGGGAACGTCAGGGTTATGTATGTAACCCTGTTCCATGAGAAGGGAACGAAACATTGCATAGCATTGTCATACCAGGGCAGTCCTGTGAATTGCGTCTTCGCTTCAGATAATAGAGGCTGGCGGCGTGGTTCACAGGTGCCATATATATATCATGCGACGCGCTTAATTGCCACGTCACCTGATCATGGCAGACATACAAGTAGAAGCATGATTTTACACAAGCTTCCCATACCAGTCATGAGCGCAAGGCACTTCCCACACTGTGATGCTAAAAGCAACGTCTCGTTCCCTTCTCAAGGAACAGGGTTACATAACCCCAAAGTTTTCTGTGGGCTTTCATGCCTGAGCATGTTCCTGGGCTCACCAGTGCATTCTTTATATTTAAGAATGCACCAAATGGTTGATTTGGAAACACCTTATGTTTGTCCTATCTCTCTGCTATCTCTCTGATGCTTTTGTTTAGATTTTTTTTTCTTTGGATTTTATATTCATAGTTACAAAATTAAAATTCCACATTTGAAATCAGCTCTAAGCCGTTTATCTGCTCACTTGTAAATGAATAATTCACACCTTGCCAATGAAAAGCTGAGCAATCAAATGTCCATTGACAATAACTTTGTCAATGTCCAAATATTTACAGACGTGACAGTATTTACAAGTACACAGTATCTCACAAATACAGTATCATCACATACAGGTGCTGGTCATATAATTAGAATATCATCAAAAAGTTGATTTATTTCAGTAATTACATTCAAAAAGTGAAACTAGTATAATGTATACATTCATTAATTGCCAGTTATAACCATCAAAATTAAAAGGAATGAACACTTTAAATATATCAGTCTGTGTGTAATGAATGTATACATTATACTAGTTTCACTTTTTGAATGTTATTACTGAAATAAATCAACTTTTTGATGATATTCTAATTATATGACCAGCACCTGTATTTGGAAATATTTGATAATACCTTTTCATGTGACAACACTGAAGAAATGACACTTTACTACAATGTAAAGTAGTGAGTGTACGGATTGTATAACAATGTAAATTTGCTGTCCCTTCAAAATAACTCAACACACAGCCATTAATGTCTAAACTGCTGGCAACAAAATTGAGTACACCCCTTAGTAATAATGTCCAAATTGGGCGCAATTAGCCATTTTCTCTCCCCGGGGTCATATGACCTGTTAGTGTTACAAGGTCTCCAGTGGCAACCTGTGAAGATCTGGTGAACTCCATGCCTACGAGGTTTAAGGCAGTTCTGGAAAATAATGGTGGCCACACCATTATTGACACTTTGGGTCCAATTCGGACATTTTCACTTAGGGGTGTACTCACTTTTGTTGCCAGCAGTTTAGACATTAACGGCTGTTTGTTGAGTTATTTTGAATTTTACACTGTTTCACAAGCTGTACACTCACTACTCTAAATTATAGCAAAGTGTCATTTCTTCAGTGTCATTGCCACATTAAAAGTTATAATCAAATATTTACAAAAATATGAGGGTGTACTCACTTTTGTGAGATACTGTATGCATTAAATTAGGTTTTTGTAATGTATGCTGAAACAACACTGGTTGACATTGTGACCTATGCAATGCTAAATGTACTTTTGTCATATATCTGTCCTAATTGTCAGGTAATTATTTGCAACAATTATGCATTTTAATCAATACAGAATAAACAATAAACATGAAAACAACAATAGCACTTTTGTATGATTAGTCATATTTAAAGCTTCTGAACAGTATGAAATACATGCCAGAAGGAACCAGTGTGATTTGACAGTGAGACCTGAGAGGCAGCTATTACATTTACACACATTTTATAAATACACAGCTATTTACTATACCCAATTAAGCACATTTTTTAAAAACAAATTTTAATGTTTAAAAACATTCAATTATAACACATGATGACAATATTGAAAAAGAGCACATTTATTTGTGAAATTACCCTGGAACTGTCACTCTTACATACCTACAATACTTACATAATTTAAAAAAGTAGCCACACGATTTCCTGTGCCTAAAGATTTGAAAGCCTCGGTCTCATCTTTCTATGAAGATAAAATTTCACAGTAAAAACAATGTAAAAAACAGCTTGCTTCAGAGCGTACACATGTACTTACGTAGTTAAGAAAGGTGGCAAGTCTATTTCCATCAACCTTCAGGTTGCTGTCAAAAGGACGCTGCAACAGACATTTATCATTTTAAACAAAACTGATCTGACTAGTGAAAAGTGCTCCCAGCTTTGAGGTTCTCACCACATGGAAATGGTGACAAAAATGGACACCAAGAATGACAAAGAAATTTTTTTGGACAGGCAAGTTGAGGACATTTTACAATTTGGATTAAAACCTAAATAAATACTGTAAATTCTAATGAATTAGAAGGACTTGCTAGTTCACACTGCCTTTATTATTTAAGACATTTACCAACCTATAGTTTTGGAATTATTTGTAACTACAAACTGTGCCGGCTGTAAATATGATCTAATTACATTTGTTAAATTGGAAAAGTTTTCAAGCCAAGGATGTCTATGAAGATTTTAAGCTATTAAGCCTTTCATTATAAGGACAAAAGGTGTATGATGTTACTTAGTATTTTTTTTTTAAATAAAAATTTCACAGAGGAATAGATTAACAGATCTCCAATATGGATCTGAAGGCATTTCAATAGAATAAATGCATTTAATTTAAAAACTGGTATTGTAGTCTTCCACAATGTTTAATCCTAAAATTCTCATTCTATGTTTTAAGATTATGAAATTTCAGAATTTCACACTCCATAAATATTTGCACTTTTCAGTTACACTTTTGATGTGGCATGCCTATACATATGTTAAGATAGAATTGGTCAATCACTAATTAGGAAACAGATTTAGTGAAGATCTTAAAAGCATGACAGCAATAAGCTATTGAAACAACCAGGTAAGCCTTGCTTGTTCAATGCTTACCCTTGAGAAGTCATAATGTGGCTCATATTGACCTCCAACCCCGTAGTTTGCAACCTATATTGAAGAAAAAAAATGTATAGGTTATAATTAAAAATGTCACAGTGTTTATTACAATTATATAATAATAATTTGCTCCATAAAAGTAGCCATGAAACCAAGTCATCAGTAAAACAAAAACCAAAAGTAAAATAAAAAATCCAGAACTTCGCTCATGCACTGCTTAGCAAAAGCATTCTTTCTTATAACATCCCTGATTATATTATTTAAAAAAAAAAAACCTGAAACATTTAAATGCATGTTGTATCCAGAATTAATGGATTATTTTCATCTACAGTGGGGGAAAAAGTATCTGATCCCCTGCTAATTTTGTACATTTGCCCACTGACAAAGAAATTATCAGTCTATAATTTTAATGGTAGGTTTGTTTGAACAGTGAGAGACAGAATAAAAAAGAAATCTAGAAATATGCATGTCAAAAATGTTATAAAATGATTTGCATTTTAATGAGGGAAATATGTATTTGACCCCCTCTCAACCAAAGATTTCTGGCTCCCAGGTGTCTTTTATACAGGTAACGAGCTGAGATTAGGAGCACACTCTTAAAGGCAGTGCTCCTAATCTCATCTTGTTACCTGTATAAAAGACACCTGTCCACAGACACGAATAGTCAGGATCTACGCTATGGATCACAGTCATGGCCAAAAGTTTGCGATCACTTTACATATATAATATATAGTATAGTGATCGCAATCTTTTGGCCATGACTGTATGCAATATGTAGCTTATTACCAGTAGGCAGGGGACACCAATAGTCAGGATCTATAGCGTCCTGCTGGGTCGTAGTCCAGCTTTGTTGAATACGAGTCAAGACCAAATCCTTATAACCAATCAAGTCAGAGTCCGGGTCCGAGTCCAAAGGAGGCCAAGTTGGACTTGAGACAGAGTCCTAGACAGCTGAGTCAAAGTCCAAGTCAAGTCCAGGAAGTGAATCAGATATAGCCGACACTGAGCCATTAAATTAATATTTTAATGGCAATATAAATGTAACAAAAAACATACCACTATTACATTCTGCCATTTATTTTTTTTTATTTCATGTCATCAGAATCTCAACAATTAGTTTCCAGATGAACAAAAAATGGTTTCAAAGCAAAAACATGAAATAGAGCCCTCATATTTTCCCCCAAAGGGATTTATTCTAGTGTGGCTACTCAGAGCTAAAGCAGGGCAGAACACATGAGGCAGATGTGAGGGGAAAAATTTCTCTTTTATTCTTACTCAAAGTAAGTACGTGGAGGTGAGGGGTGCATGAAGGAAGTGTGCAGGTGCCTTTCTGGCATGGAGCACGGCATACAGGCTGTAGCATCACCGTGGTGGTGTCCGGAGCGGCAGGAGCGGAGCTTGGGTGCTGGCGGAGAGGCCGGAGAGCGTTGTCTTCTTTGTCATTATCTTCGTCCTGGTTGGCTTGTAAGAGAGGGAGAGACAGACGTGTTACTTGCGCTAGTAACTAACATGTGGCTCACCTCAGCACTCTGGGAGCACCTTTTTATATCCTCCTGCCTTCTCCGAGAGGATGAAGAGCAGCCGCTCCACTCATTGGTTGCCAGCCATGTGTGCTTCTGCTGCCTCATAGCCATGTGCTTTCATGCTGTCCAAAACATTCAGGGTCTTGAAGCGGCGATGTCCTTTCAGCACCCTGCTGACAGTTGTGTGAGGAGTGCGTTGTCTTTTAAGTGCGCAGGCAGTACCTCCCCTCAGCTCCAAGCCCACTGCTGGCAAGAGTTGGGTCCAGAGGGCGTGCCTTCTCGACAGGCCATCGGCATTTCCATGCTGGGCTCCCAATCGGTGCTGGACCTGGAACGAGAAGTCCTGCAATGAGAAAAATCACCAGGTTACTCTGGCATTTGTGTCGTTCTTGCAAGACATCCACTGCAGGGGGGCATAGTCAGTTATCAGGGTGAAGTGGTACCCTGCCAGGTAGTACCAGAGCTCCTCTATGGCCCACTTTATTGTGAGGGCTTCTCATTCCAAGGCCGTGTACTTCTGATCGGAATGGGTTAGCTTCCTGTTGACATAGAGGACCGGTTGCTCCTCCCCGTCGTATGTCTGTACAGGGCGGCCCCAGCACTGTCTCAGAGGTATCCATGTGGACCATGAATGTCAGAAGTTGGTGTTCTTGAGGACTTGTGAGCTGGTGAGAGCCTTTATGAGGCCTGGAATGCCTGCTCAATTTTGTAGGTCCACTGCACCCGGTCCAGTTGGTCCTGCTTGATGAGATCTAAAAGGAGAGAAGCTAGGGAAGAGAAGTTAGCCACAAACCTTTGGTAATACCCCACCAGCCCCAAGAAGGCATGTACCTGTTTTTTGAATGTGGGCCGTGGATAATTTTCATGGCCTCTATTTTCTTCTCTTGGGGTTTCAGGAGGCCCCGGCTGATGCTATACCCCAGGTACTGTACCTCTGTCAGGCCCAGGTGGCATTTCTGTGGGTTGACCATCAGTCTGATTTCTGTAAGCTCCCTAGTACCTCCCTGAAGTGGCAGAGGTGGTCTGCCCAAGTGTTGGAGTGTATGATGACATCGCTCAGTTATGCTGCCGTGTGTGGTTGGTGTGGTCTCAGGAAAATGTCCCTCAGGTATTGAAAGGTTGCGAGAGCTCCATGCAGGCTGAAAGGGAGAACTCGGTACTACCAATGGCCGCTGGTGGAACTGAAGGTCGTTTTGGCTTGCCAGTATCCTTTTGTCAGGTCGAGCGAGAATATAAACCGGGCTCTCCCCAGGTTGTTGGCTCTGGGCAGGGTGTAGCTATAAAAGCCGGAGATGGCATTCAGACTCGTGGAGACATTACATAGCCGGATGAAGCCATCGGCTTCAATACCCCCATGGTGGGGCTGGACCACCGGCTGGCAGATTCCTCAATGATTCCATTATGGAGCATCTGGTTGATTTCATCCTAAATAGCTTGACAACATGCTTCCGGGATGTGGTAGGGCTGCTGTCTAACCACCACTCCTGGAGGGGTCTTGATCTTGAGCTGCACTAGGTTGGTCAGTCCCAGTGTGGTGGAGATGTCAGCATGTTGGCCCACTAGTTCTGTCAACTGCCATTTCTGTGTCAGGCCCAGATTTCACGGGAGAGAGCGGCAAATGCTGAGACTACTAGAACTGGTGGGACTAATTTATTTAACAAGTTAATGTGATATAATTGAGTGTTTGCATGCTTACCGGGCTGTTGCAGGTGGCAGTTCACCGAACCAATTCTCTCCAGGACTGTACAGCGGGCCAGGAATTTGCAGGAGGCATTTGCTAGTAGGAGGAGCACTCCCTGGGCTGTGCCAGCTGATTGCTGGCCCTTTGCTGCTTTTGTTGGGCGGCCTCCATGTGCTCCCTGACGATCGGGGTTACTCTGTTGATCCGATCCTGCATCTCCTGGACATATTCAACTAGCAATATGGGGAGGGTTGTTCTTCCCATGCTTCCCATATCCAACAGTCCTCCTGGTCGCCGCCGAAGACGAGCATGAAAGGGGTGACAACACTGGAGGCCTGAGGGATTTCATGGACGGTGAAGAGCACACAGTGAAAGAGTAGGTCTCAGTTCAGCCCTTCTTCATCAATCACCCACTTCAGCATCCGCTTGAGTGTTTGGTTAAAACTCTTGACAAGGCCATCTGTCTGGGAGTGGTAGATGGAGGTCCTGAGGTGCCTCACCTACAACAGCCGACACAGATCACTAATTAACTTGGACATAAATGTCATAACTTGAACAGTGAACAGGTCTTTGGGGGTCCCAACATGGCTCAACAGCAGCATGAGCTCCCGCGTGATTTTTTGGAAGGTGACTTTCCGTAGGGGGACTGCATTGGGGTATCTGGTGACATATTCCAGGATCACCAGGGCATACTCATGGCTCTGGGTGGATTTCGGGAGCGGTCCTACCAGATCCATGCCCATGCATTCGAAGGGGATGCTGATAATGCGGAGCGGGATGAGGGGCACTGGGGGTGGTTTCCTGGGCTTGGTGTGTTGATACTGGGGACACTGCCTGTAGAAGACCCAGACTTCTGCGTCCATATCAAGCCAGAGGAACCTGTCACATAGATTCTCTAGGGTGTTCCGGGGGCCCAGTTGTCTACCCAGTGGATGTGTGTGGGCCAGGTGCATTAGAGGCTGGGTTTGGGAGCAGGGAACCACCAGCAGATCATAGGTCTGGCCCCGGTGATCTGTTTGGAAATAGATGAACCCATTCTCTACTAGGAAGAAGGAGCTGCTGATGTCCAGGGTGGTCAGAGTGCACTCAAAGCTTTCCATCAACTCTCGGGGTGTGCTGGCTGGAACCATCGCTTGGCGATACAGAGCAGTGAGTCCATCTGGGCCCGTGGGATGGACCATGGGTGGTAGGTCCAGCAGTGGAACTCTATCACTGCATAGGTAGGAGACAGACCACAGCGGGTAAGGATTTCTCCTTTTAATGTTTTATAGTCTTCAGCTACAGGGAGGGCATAGTAGGCTCGCTACACCTCCCCTGATAGGAATGGAGTGAGAATCTGGGCCCATGCTTCTTCCTCCCAGTGCTCGCATAGAGTGACACACTTGAATCTCGCACACAGAGATTTGTGAGCCGATGCTGGGCCTCTTGGCAGGGGGTGCAGGAGAGGAACTAATGCACATGGAGCATGGCTTTTTCTTCAGGAACAGCACCTCCTGTGTGCCAGCTCCTTGGTCATTCGTCTCTAAGAGGGGCTGCAACATGGGATCCATCGTGTGTGGTTTTTTTCCTCTCTTTTATTTATTTATTTTTTTTGAGGGAGGGGTCTCTGTGCTCTTATGCCTGCATTCTCCAGTGTGGCTACTCAGAGTTAAACCAGGGCAGAACACAGACACACATGAGGCAGCTGTGGGTGAAAAAAGACTCTTTTATTCTGACTAAAAGTCTGTATGTGGAGGTGAGGGGTGCGTAAAAAAGAAGTGTGCACGGCACTGCCTTCTTGCTGTGGATGTATGTAGTGTGGTGTATGGGCTGTAGCGATGGGAACGGAGCTTGGATGACCGCAGAGAGTGCAGGGAGGCTGGGCAGTGGAGTCTTCTATGTCATCGTCATCGCCGTCACATCTATCTAACAGAAAACACTGCTCCAGACCTGCCTGAAATGCATTGTTCAAAGTCCAGATTTTCTTCTGTAATTTCTCTACATCACAGCGTGCACTATCAGCTTAATCACGACTAAAGGCAGGCATTCAGTGAATTCAGTCAAGGTTTCAGTGAATTCATGTGCCATGTCGTGGAGACGATGTGTGTTTGTGTTGTTGAAAAGAATAAACCAACATGAATCAATGCCATTGCACTATCATTGGGCACAGCCAAGCATTGGGCACAGCCAATGCAACACTTTTTAGAACAGTGGTGTACTAACAACTATACATTGAACAGGTTGGCCACAGAAAACAACAGCAGTTGATGACATACCTTTGTGAGAACTCTGAAGAAAAACCCCAAAACAGCACCATAAACCTTCACAGGGCAGGGGAAAAGGCATCACAATCCACCATTCAAAAAAACACTCGGAAGGGCTTTTCAAACTGCGCTTAACCTCAGGTTATTGTTGTTCTAAACCCTGCTTTTAACCCCAGGTATAGGAATATTTCACAATTGTAATTTAGAAGTGGGGTTAGTACTGCTTTTTACTCCTGTAACAAGCCATGAAAGAGATTGCCATGGCACAGAGCCATGTGTGCATGTATATACAGTATCTCACAAAAGTGAGTACACCCCTCACATTTTTGTAAATATCTGATTATATCTTTTCATGTGACAACACTGAAGAAATGGCACTTTGCTACAATGTAAAGTAGTGAGTGTACAGCTTGTGACACAGTGTAAATTTGCTGTCCCTTCAAAATAACTAAACATACAGCCATTAATGTGTAAAACCGCTGGAAAAAAAAGTTAATACACCCCTAAGGGAAAATGTCCAAATTGGGCCCAATTTGCCTTTTACCTCCCCGGTGTCATGTGACTTGTTAGTGTTACAAGGTCTGAGGTGTGAATGGGGAGCAGGTGTGTTAAATTTGGTGTCAGCGCTCTCACACTCCCTCATACTAGTCACTGGAAGTTCAACATGACACCTCATGGCAAAGAACTCTCTGAGGAGCTGAAAAAAATCATTTTTGCTCTACATAAAAATGGCCTAGACCAGGGGTTGGGAACCCATGGCTCGTGAGCCAGATGGGGCTCTTTTGATGGCTGCAGACAAATCTTTAATAAAAAAAATAATAACGTTAAAAATATAAAACATTCTCATTTATTCCAATCCATTCATTTCCTACCGCTCATGTTCATGGTTGCGGGTGGCTGAAGCCAATCACAGCTGTCCTCTGGGACACCACCACATTTTTATTGGATAACGCGTAATGTACATGGGTCGTTGTGAGGTCAGTGTTACAAAACAGAGGCTGGAAGTAGGTGCAAGAGTAACGTCTTTATTCAAAAGCAACAAACACATAAACGAAGACCACTTAGCATGCTAGGCTTTCACTGTAGCATTTCTGGCTAAGGCAAATCTAAGCCTTAGCCTGAAATGCTAAACAGTGAAAGCCTAGCATGCTAAGCTAGGCTTAGCTTAGCCGCTAAGGCTTCCCAGTCTGGCTGCAAACTAACACATGAACATTATCCAAACAAACAGGCATTAGGCAAACATTCAAACAATAACGCGCCCCGTGCGCTGTAACCAAGGGCATTAAATATGAAACATAATTGAGACTAAAACAAACACTTGGTGCAAATCATAATTACTTCAGTCCGTGTTTGAGCAGGGAGCAAACGTCAACCAAAACAAAGTCACGTGACTGAGCATAGTTCGTGCTGCAGCGCCATCTGCTGGCCGTGGAGTAACAGTCAGGAAGTAAACTTCCCTCCTTTTAATCAAGTAGTCAGCTAGCTAATTGCAGAAACCCTTTTATCGAAGATGGCTAAAAGAATAAAAGATGAGGAGTATCGTACTTTTCAGCAGGAATGGACAGAGGAATTCGGTTTTGTGGAGAGAGCAGGTTCTGCAGTGTGTCTAATATGCAATGATAAAATTGTATCGATGAAACGGTCAAATATAAAGCGGCACTTCGACACACGCCGTACTACATTTGCATCGAAATATCCTTCGGGGGACAGCAGGAAGAAAGCATGTCAAGAGCTACTGTGCAGAGTGCAAGCTAGTCAGCAACTCCGTGTTTGGACCCAACAAGGTGACTGGAATTCGGCTGGCTTTGCTGGTGCTTTAGCAATTGTGAGAAACGGAAAGCCATTCACAGATGGGGAGTATGCCAAAACATTCATGCTTGATGTTGCTAATGAACTTTTTGACGACTTTTCGGATAAAGACAAGATAATCAAATGAATAAAAGACATGTCTCTGTCAGCAAGAACTGTTCACGATCGTACAATCATGATGGCAAATAAAATTGAGGCAACACAAGTGAAGGACAAATGCAGCACCATTCTTTTCTCTCGCTTTGGATGAGTCAACAGACGTAAGCCATTTATCCCAGTTCAGCAGGATTGCAAGGTATGCTGTCGGTGACACACTACGTGAGGAAAGTCTTGCTGTTTTGCCTATGAAAGGGACAACAAGAGGGGAGGATTCATTCAAGTCTTTCACTGAGCTCGCAAAAGAAAAAAATCTACAGATGGATAAACTTATTTCGGTGTGTACTGATGGTGCTCCGTGCATGGTGGGGAAACCGAGGATTCGTAGTGCTTCTTCATGAACATGAAAAGAGTCCCATCCTAAGTTTTCACTGCATCCTACATCAGGAGGCGCTTTGTGCTCAGACGTGTGGCGAGCAGCTTCGTGAGGTTATGTCGCTGGTCATTCGGGTGGTCAACTTTATTGTTGCCCGAGCTTTAAATAATCGCCAGTTTACAACACTGCTGGATGAAGTTGGGAGTAATTATCCTGGTCTGCTTCTGCACAGCAATGTGCGTTGGTTGTCAAGAGGGAAGGTGCTCAGCCGTTTCGCAGCTTGTCTGAGCGAAATCCGGACTTTTCTTGAAATGAAAAAATCCTGAGTTAGCTAACACAGAGTGGCTCCTGAAGTTCTACTATCTCGTGGACATGACTGAACATCTGAACCAGCTCAATGTGAAAATGTAAGGCATTGGAAATACAGTCGTATCCCTTCAACAAGCAGTGTTTGCATTTGAAAACAAGCTAGAACTCTTCATTGCCGACATTGAAACAGGTCGTTTACTACACTTTGAAAAACTGGGAGAGTTTAAAGATGCATGCACAGCAAGTGACCCTTCTCAACATCTTGATCTTCAGCAGCTAGCGGGCTTCACATCTAATCTCCTGCAGTCATTCAAAGCGCACTTTGGAGAATTTTGTGAGCACACTCGTCTTTTGAAGTTCATCACCCATCCACACGAGTGTGCAGTGGACAGCGCCGACCTGAGTTACATCCCCGGTGTCCCCGTCAGAGATTTTGAGCTACAAGCTGCTGACCTGAAGGCCTCAGACATGTGGGTGAATAAGTTCAAGTCACTGAATGAAGATTTGGAAAGACTTGCACTACAGCAAGCAGAGTTGGCGAGCAAACACAAGTGGGGAGAAATGAAAAAACTTCAACCCACGGACCAGCTGATTGTCAAAACTTGGAACGCACTTCCAGTCACATACCACACACTGCAGCGTGTGAGTATCTGTGTACTGACGATGTTTGGCTCTAGGTATGCATGTGAGCAGTCTTTCTCACATCTGAAGAACATTAAGACCAACCTACGATCTTGTTTAACGGATGGAAGTCTCAACGCCTGCATGAAGCTTAACCTCACCACGTATCAACCAGACTACAAAGCCATCAGCAAAACCATGCAGCACCAGAAGTCGCATTAATGGTAAGAAGTACTTTATTAATCATTGGTTAGCAACAGCATAACAACGTTATTAAAACTAATTCAGAGACTTATTGTACTTTAAAAGTGTTGGTCTTACATAAAATACACACATTTACTTGTATTTAGTTTTAAAAACATATTGTATGGCTCTCACGGAATTACATTTTAAAATATGTGGCGTTCATGGCTCTCTTAGCCAAAAAGGTTCCCGACCCCTGGCCTAGACTATAAGAAGATTGCCAAGACCCTGACACTGAGCTGCAGCTTCAGCTCCATACAGCAGTTTAACAGGACAGGTTCCACTCAGAACAGGCCTCCCCATGTTCGACCAAAAAAGTTGAGTGCACGTGCTCAGTGTCCTATCCAGAGATTGTTTTTTGGGAAATAGACATATCAGTGCTGCCAGAATTGCTGCAGAGGTTGAAGGGGTGGCGGGTCAGCCTGTCAGTGCTCAGACCATATGCCGCACACTGCATCAAATTGGTCTGTATGGCTGTCGTCCTAGAAGGAAGCTCCTTCTAAAAATGATGCACAGGAAAACCCGCAAACAGTTTGCTGAAGACAAGCAGACTAAGGACATGGATTGCTGGAACCATGTACTGTGGTCTGATGAGACCAAAATAAGCTTATTTGGTTCAGATGGTGTCAAGCGTGTGTGGCAGCAACCAGGTGGGTAGTACAAAGACAAGTGTGTCTTGCCAACAGTCAATCATGGTGGTGAGAGTGTTATGGTTTTGGGAGCTACAGTTCATTGAGGGAACCATGAATGCCAACATGTATTGTGACATACTGAAGCAGAGCATGATCCCCTCTCTTCGGAGACTGGGCCGCAGGGCAGTATTCCAGCATGATAACGTCTTCTGCCTTGCTAAAGAAGCTAAGGGTGAAAGTGATGGACGGCCGCCGTATGGTCTGAGCACTGACAGGCTGACCCCCCACCCATTCAACCTCTACAGCAATGCTGGCAGCACTTATACGTCTATTCATTGAGGGAACCATGAATGCCAACATATACTGTGGCATACTGAAGCAGAGCATGATCAGTATGCAGTATTCTAGCATGATAATGACCCCAAACACACCTCCAAGACAAGCGCTGCCTTTCTAAAGAAGCTGACGGTGAAGGTGATGGACTGGCCAAGCATGTCTCCAGACCTAAACCCTATTGAGCATCTGTGGGGCATCCTTAAACGGAAGGTGTAGGAGCAAAAGGCCTCTAACATCCGCCAGCTCCATGATGTCGTCATGGAGGAGTGGAAGAGGACTCCAGTAATAATAATAATAATAAGTCTTTATTTTATAAAGCGCCTTTAAAAGTAGCTTCTCAAAGCGCTGTACATGAATGAACAGTAAACATATAACAATAAACAGAGAACAGTACAAACAATAGAAGTGAAAAAGAAGTGAAAAA
>JAFFST010053501.1:177438-195807 GCA_022414735.1 Noturus placidus
TATATATATATATATATATATATTTATTTGTTTGTTTGTTTGTTTGTTTGTTTTCTGTCACGTTTTACTGTGTTGTGCCTGGAGACATTACGATTCAAATGTCAAATCTGTATGTATGCAGCTGTAACTCAGTCGGTAGAGCGGGTTGTCCACTAATCCACTAATCATAGGATTGGTGGTTCGAATCCCGGCCTGGGTGATCCCATGCCGAAGTGACCTTGGGCAAGACACTGAACTCTAAGTTGCCCCCGATGGCAAGCTAGCACCTTGCATGGCAGCTCTGCTACTATTGGTGTGTGAGTGTGCTCTCATTTGTAAGTCGCTTTAGATAAAAGCGTCTGCTAAATGAATAAATGTATGTATATACATTTTTTAATTTAAGTTTGTGTCTAGTTTGATTAATAATAATTACAGCTACCACTGCCATGCTTTTGGGTTGGGCTCACCCTAGGTTTGGCGAGCTCTTTGATCTTCTCAATCTCTTCATCAGACAGCATTTCCAGATAGCGGACAATGTGCGGACTGTCCCATTCATCCTCTTCCTTCATAGGCTTGAACAGAAGACGTGGATTCCTGTTCCCATTCTGATAGCGGCAGAACAACTTGCTACGTCTCTGTTGAGTCTGTGGCAAAAAACTCGACCTTAGCATGTAACAACGAAATGTTCTGCTACTCAAAAATAGACTTTTGTATGCAGATGCTGAAAATAATAATAAAAAAAAGATCCAAAAGGAAAACACAATATGCAACCGCAGGTAATATTGTAAAGTTAGGATGAGATGTTAATTACAGGCCATTAAGATCCTGAACCGGATGCTAACTGGACTCCCATTACATTGCTTATGCCATTCTTGTGCACCTGCACTTTAGAATGTCTGCCTTATTAGAATTATAATTAGTGGTGCTTGAAAAGCACTACCATTGTTATTCGGCATACTTATTATTATTATTATTATTATTAGTGGTGCTTGAACCGCACTACTATTGTTATTCGGCATACTTATTATTATTATAATTAGTGGTGCTTGAAACGCACTACTATTGTTATTCGGCATACTTATTAGATTTATAATTGGTGGTGCTTGAAACGCACTACTATTGTTATTTGGCATACTTATTAGAATTATAATTGGTGGTGCTTGAAAAGCACTACTATTGTTATTCGGCATACTTATTATTATTATTATAATTAGTGGTGCTTGAAACGCACTACTATTGTTATTCAGCATACTTATTATTATTATAATTAGTGGTGCTTGAAACGCACTACTATTGTTATTTGGCATACTTATTAGATTTATAATTGGTGGTGCTTGAAACGCACTACTATTGTTATTTGGCATACTTATTATTATTATTATAATTAGTGGTGCTTGAAACGCACTACTATTGTTATTTGGCATACTTATTAGAATTATAATTGGTGGTGCTTGAAAAGCGATCAGCTTATTGAGAAGAGGTGTGCTATGACTTTTGGAAGCAATCAGAATGTCGGCATTCTGGGTACGGAAGCTCAAATTCGGAAAATGTCCCATAAACTTGCATTGAGTTTCGAAAGTATTGGACCTCTAAAGAGAAAGCTCTAAAAGTTTTACCCTCGTACACATTTGGCTCTAAAATGTATTGGCACCCGATCTGTTCGGTTCTCAGAAGTATTGGCACCCTAGCGGGCTGGTGCTCAAAAGTATTGGCACCCCTTGGCGGTGGGCTCTAAAAGGTATTGGAGCACTACACGGCCAGCTCTAACAGTGCTGGCGTCCAATCTGTCCGGCTCTCGAAAGTATTGACACCCTATGCATCCAGCTCTCAAAAGTAATGGCGCCCTTCTCCATCGGCTCTCAAAAGAATTGGTGAAGTACACGGCCAGCTCAAACAGTGCTGGCATCCTATCTGTCCGGCTCTCGAAAGTGTTGGCGCCTTACGAATGCTAGCATGGTGCTAAAACGTGCTAACATGGTGCTAATACACGCTAGCATGATGCTAATACACGCTAGCATGATGCTAATACACGCTAGCATGATGTTAATACACGCTAGCATGATGCTAATACACGCTAGCATGATGCTAAAACACGCTCGCATGATGTTAAAACATGCTAACATGATGCTCAATCACACTTAAAAGTAGCATCCTTCTCTCAAAAGTATTGGCGCCCTATGCGGCTTTTGCCACACAAGCACCACTCACATTTTCTTCAGGAAATGTACTGTTTTAATTATTATTCTTCTTACACTTTTTTTTCGGCGCGTAACTAGTCCCGCACAATTTGTTGGAGATCGACGGGTGAGGTGTCAAATCAATCGACTTATTGAGAAGAGGTGTGGTATGACTTTTGGAATTTGAAGCTCAAATTCGGAAAATTTCCCATAGACGTGCATTGAGTTTCGAAAGTATTGGCCCTCTCAAGAGAAAGCTCTAAAAGTTTAGCCGCCGTACACATTCGGCTCTAATATGTATTGGCACCCGATCTGTTGGGCTCTCAGAAATATTGGCACCCTATCTGGCCAGCGCTCAAAAGTATTGGTGCCCTTGACGGTCAGCTGTAAAAAGTATTGGGGCACTACATGGCTGGCTCTAACAGTGCTGGTGCCCTATCTGTCCGGCTCTCGAAAGTATTGGTGCCCTACGGCGGCGGCTATCAAAAGTATTGACGCCTCATCCCTGTTTCGCCACTGCAAGCACCACTCACATTTTCTTCAGGAAATGTACCGGTCTAGTGATCATTAGTGGTCCTTAAAAAGCACTACCATTGTTATTCGGCATACTTATTATAATTATTATAATTATGCTTCTTCCACTTTTTTTTCGGCGCATAACTAGTCCCGCACTGTTTGTCGGAGATCAACGGGTGAGGTGTCAAATCGATCAGTGTATTGTGGAGAGGTGTGCTATGACTTTTGGAAGTGATCAGAATGTCGCGATTCCCGGTATGGAAGCTGAAAGTTGGAAAATTTCCCATAGACTTGCATCGAGTTTCGAAAGTATTGGCCCTCTCAAGAAAAAGCTCTAAAAGTTTAGCCTCTGAACACATTCGGCTCTAAAATGTATTGGTACCTGATCCAGCCAGCGCTCAAAAGTAGTGGCGCACTACACGGCCAGCTCTAACAGTGCTGGCGCGCTATCTGTCCGGCTCTCGAAAGCATTGGCGCCCCATCCGGGTTTTGCCATGTCAAGCACCACTCACATTTTCTTCAGGAAATGTACCGTTCTAGTAATTCTTCTACTCCCACTGTTTTTTTTTTGTTCCGCACCGTTTGTCCGAGTTCGACGGGCGAGGTGTCAAATCGATCAGCTTATTGAGGAGAGGTGTTCTATGACTTTTGGAAGCGATCGGAATGTCGGCATTCCTGGTACGGAAGCTCAAATTCTGAAAATTTCCCATAGATTTGCATTGAGTTTCGAAATTATTGGCCGTCTAAAGATAAAGCTCCAAAAGTTTTTCCCTCCATACACATTCAGCTCTAAAATGTATTGGCACACGATCTGCTCAGCTCTCAGAAGTATTGGCACCCTATCTGTACGGCTCTCAAAAGTATTGGCACCCTGCACGGCCAGCAATCAAAAGCACTTTTGCCCTTGACAGTCAGCTCTAAAAAGTATTGGCGCACTACACATTGCTGGTGCCCTATCTGTCTGGCTCTAGAATGTATTGGCACCCTATCGGGCTGGTTCTTGAAAGTATTGGCGCCCTTCACGGTCGCCTCTGAAAAGTATTGGCTCACTACACGGCCAGCTGTGTAGTAACATGAAACTTTCTTATTTTAAGAAATAGAGACAAACACAAAATCCCTTTCAATATATTAAAGAGGTTATTTACAATATTTCTACCTGGAAGCAACAATATGATATAAACGTACATGGAAAAACAACAGGTTTTAGTTCCTGTAATGTGCCCACTTTTGTTATTGCACTCTTACATGTGAACTGGTCTTGTACTGATAGTTGAAAATGAGATAATATCAGAATGTTCTGATGTTCTGGTCATAATGTTTTGGGTCATTAGTGTATGTGAGTTAAGGTTATTGGGTTTTGGCGATCTTCAAAATAGTTATATTTTATCCTCTCTTAATTTACAGGTTCATCTTTCCTTATGGCACTCACCATTTTGACCCCCTCTCCTCTACACAGGGCCTCATAGATGTCTCTCTCAGGTAAATAATCTTTTGGGCGCTCATAAGTTACCAGCTGAATGGATGTATCTTCACTGTGCTCCTTTTTGGTCTGGTCCATGTCTCTTAGCTCATTGGAGAGCATCTTTTCAAAGTAGCGCAGATTTCCACCTGCTCTCTGGTGGCTTGGATCTATTAATGAACAAAGACAGAGGAAAGTAATTAATAATTAATGAAATAATAAAATTAAAATGTAATAAATGTTACCCTCTCCTCTGATTAGTATAACAGTCGAATGGTTTATGATAGTATGTGGAATGCAGATTGGAATCACTACTTGAAATAAGTTATATAGCTATATATATATATATATATATATATATATATATATATATATATATATATATATATATAGGCATATATATATATATAGGCATATATATATATATATATAGGCATATATGTGCATATATAGGCAAAATTTATACCAATTATATGTTTATTAGAATTAGTGTTCATCTAGTTTTTGAATCTAGCTCGTCTGCATTTTGACTTCAAATGTGGATTTGCCTCTGACCACTGTGCTTTTAGATCTGTGACGTGATTTTACAATGATCTGTACTCCGGTGTTGCACTGATTACCAATGGAGAGAAGGCGTCGGGTGAGTTTGATGGCTCGTGGAACATCTCCCATCTGAAAGACAGAGTAACTCAGGTAGTCCAAGACGTCTGACTTGGATGTTTCGGTATCCTCACCAGCATCGATCTGTTGGAGGGCCTGTTGCATCCACAGCACTGCATGGTAGTAGTCATTCTCATTGTATGCAGTCTTTCCCATATCAAAGCAGTCATCTACAGTCAGAAAAGCGTTGTATCGCACACCTGTAGATCAAAGTTAGAATAGTGCTTACATTCAAATTCATTAATTATTTATTTCTCATTTTAATTCAGTTGAAGTCTCTATCATAATGACTTTTAATGTTTCAAGAAAAAAAAATTATACTAAAGTGATCTGGTGATCACAAAATGGCTCAAAGTCAACAAAATGAAAGTGCTGAAATGGCCATCATAAAAACCTTCACCTGAATCCTGCAGAAAATGTGGACTTTCAAGCAAAGAGGCCCACAAACCTGACCACATTATACCAGCAAAAAATTGTGGTATTGCAAGAACTGCAGTCTTATCTATTAAAAATCCTTTTGAACCTTTCCAAGCTAGTTTTCATATAATGCACAATACTGAGACAGACATCTTAATGGACTCCTAATCTTTACTGATTCTGGTGCCTTAAGTATCCTTCTCTTATATTCAATGCTGCATTTGATACTGTACATCATGACACGTATTTCCTGTCTGCTGTTGGTGTAACTGGCACAGCTCTTATCTATATTAACTCTTATAGTGACAATATATTTCAGTTTGTTTCCCTTGGCCTTCACACTTTGGAACGCTTTAACTCAAGCTCATACATTTTGTTCTTTCTTTCACTTTCTACCTTCAAGGGCCATCTTAATACCTTTCTCTTTTCTCAATACTTTCAACTCTTCTCATATTTGGTTTTATGTTATTAGTGTGTTATATGTGTATTTTATGTGTATATAGGCTATACAACAACCTTGGGTATGAAAAAAGCACTTTTTCATAATATTTTGAACATGATTTTGGGGACAAATTGGCCTGCATTCCAGATGATATTGAGGGGAATGTATGTGGATGGACCATGCAACAGGGTAGCACAGTGTGGAATGTGTAGAGTGTTGTCTGGGGAGGCATTGTCAAAGTCAATTCCATGTCAGGAAGATATGAAGGGTGGGGAGGCCCCTGCCAACATGTACTGTGACATACTGAAGAAGAGCACGATCAGTATGCAGTATCCCAGCATGACAACGACCCAAACCCACCTCCAAGATGACCACTGCCTTGCTAAAGAAGCTGGGGGTGATATATATAATCAAATATTTACAAAAATGTGAGGGGTGTACTCACTTTTGTGAGATAATGTGTATATATAGTTTCTAGGTGAAAGTATAAGGATTTTAGATGAAAATGTCAAGTTGAGTGAAAGTAAAGTATTTTCTAATCAAGTGAATGAAATAATATGTACCGAGTTAAAAGTCAGTAGAGAAATCCGTAAAATCAGCATTTAACCACATTTAACCATAGCAGCCAAAGACATAGTAAGTGCATTCTCATGTAAGGAAATGTTTGACTTCATACAATGCCTTAGTCAACTCTTATGTAATCAGTGTATAAGATTATGTCATAGTAATGCTCACAGCAGAGTCTTAGTAGGAGGTATCTCTCCTTGTGCTTGGGCCCTGAGAGCAGCTTGGCTTAGGAATTCCTTAATTGGGTCAAGTCTGCCAATATGCTTAGGCCCTAAGGCCGACCTGAGCTGGAAAAAGTTAGTAATAACAATGTAAAGGGGTATGGATGTTAAAATAGAACACGGTGGTGGTCAAAGTCTACAATTGGACATAAAATTATGTTTATGTAAACAGGATATGACTAGAAGGGGTTAATTTTTTGGTTCCAAAAAGGGGGAGTAAAACATGCCCAGTTGAGGTGACCGTTACAAGACGGCATAAAAACCCGTGTCATGAATTCAGACTATCTGCAGAAATCTCAGCTTTATTTACATTTACATTTATTTATTTAGCAGACACTTTATCCAAAGAAAATGAGAAAAACACAAGCAAAGAGATATCAAGCAGAGAACAATACAAGTAGCGCTACCATACAAGATCCATTAATTGAGTGACAGAAGAAGCATAGTGCACAGAGTAGAGGTGTAAGTGCAATTTCTTTTTTTTATTATTTTTTTTTTATTTTATTTTAATGAGTTGGTTAGGGTTAGGTGTTCACAGAAGAGGTGGGTCTTTAGCTAATTTTTGAAGATGGTGAGAGATTCTATGGTCCGGATTGAGGTTGGAAGTTCATTCCACCACTGAGGAACAGTTAGTGTGAAGGTTCTGGAAAGGGACCTTGCAACACGCTGAATGGGAACTGCGCTGCAGCATTCTGAATCATCTGAAGGGGTTTGATGGAGCTGGCTGGGAGGCCCGAAAGTAGTGAGTTGCTGAAGTCCAGTTTTGAGATAACAAGAGTCTGGACTAGTATCTGTGTAGCCTGTTCGGTGAGGTAGGGTCGGATTTTATTGATGTTGTACAGGATGAACCTACAGGACCGTGCAATTGTTGAGATGTGGTCTGTAAATGTCAAGTTGTCATCAAGAATCACCCCAAGGTTCCTGGCCACCCATGTTGGTTTGAGTGTGGTTGAGCCGAGTTGTACAGTGAGGTTGTGGTTAATTGAGGGACAGACTGGGATGACGAGAATCTCAGATTTTGCCAGGTTAAGCTAAAGATTTTGTTCCCTCATCCAGACCAAGATGTCCTACAGGCAAGCAGAGATGCCTGCAGAGATGGATGGATCGTCAGGCTGGAAAGACAAATAGAGCTGGGTGTCATCAGCATAGTAATGATATAAGAAGCCATGAGACTCAATCACCTGCCCTAGAGATAGAAAAGAGAAGTGGACCCAGAATTGACCCCTGTGGAATGCCAGTTGTGAGTTTCTGAGTTGTGAGTTTCCCTGATGGTTCTGATGGTTCACAGTGTCGAAAACAGCAGAGAGGTCAAGTAGGATGAGGACAGATGATCAAGAGGTTGCTCTTGCTAGTCATAAGGATTCAGTGACAGAAAGCAGAGCAGTCTCCGTGGAGTGATTGCTCTTGAAGCCAGACTGCTTGGTGTCCAGGAAGTTGTTCTGTGTGAGAAAGTTGGAGAGTTGATTAAAAACGGCTCTTTCAAGAGTTTTGGAAAGAAAAGGGAGGAGGGAAACAATGATGATTAAGTAATTTTTTTAAAAGTAGTGGGGTAACCCAGGCCTGCTTAAATGAGGTAGGGTATGTGCCAGTAGAGAGGGATGTGTTAAAGATGTGTGTGAGTGCAGATAATAGTGTGGGAGAGATGGACTGAAGAAGGTGATAAGGGATAGGGTCAAGAGGACAGGTTGTGGGATGGCTAGAGAGGAGGAGTTTAGAGACATCAGTCTCTGACAGGGGAGAGAAGGAAATCAGTTGGGAGTTACATGGAGGGGGACAGAGAAGAGTATAAAAGGTTTTGAAGAGAGTGTGGGTGTTGGGAGAACTACCAATCTTCTCTTGGTAGTATGTGGCTTTAGCAATGGAGATGCTATTGGAAAAAGAAGACAGAAGTGTCTGGTAATTGGTTAGGTCAGTTTGTTAGATTTGTGCCATTTCCTTTCAGATGCTCTTAGTTTGGCCCAGTTGTTACACAGAGTTTCTGAGAGCCAAGGGCTAGAGGGTGATGTGCGAGCAGGTCTGGAGGTTAGGGGCAGATGCTGTCAAGAGAAGATGTTAGGGTGGAACATAGCATGTCAGTTGCGGTGTTTAAGTCAAGTGAGGAGAGGTGACTATCATACGGAAGTGAGGAGAAATGTGAGGGGGAAAGGGAGCGAAGATTGTTACGAAAAGAGATAGAGGGAGTAGACTGTGAAGGGGGTGAGGGGAGAGAAATAGAGAACTGGTTAAAGAAATGGTCAGAGGTGTGGAGAAGAGTAATGAGAAGATTGTTTGTGGTGCAATTACATGTGAGGATGAGGTCGAGCTGTTTGCTGACTTTGTGAGTTGCTGCTGTGATGAACTGCTTGAGGTCAAATGTGGGAAGGAGAGCAAGAAGTCAGTTGCATGTGGCTTGTCTAGTTGAATTTGACTTGAATTTGAAAAATAAATTCTGATCTTTTGACATCTATAACCCCTCATCTCTAAGTTTTTGACTTAGATTAGAGAGATTTTCTAAAATAAAAGCAAGAGCAATGGTAACGTCACTCACACTAGCTTTCCTCCATTGAATGGGGGGACTTAAAAAGGATGAATAGAAAGAGAAGGAAAAGTGTAATGTGTGCCATTTGGCACAAATCCTAGTTTACTCAGGTTTGGCCATGTGGTGGTAGGTTGAAAAGTGAACAAATCAGAGAAGTTCAAATGAATCCCATTCAGGTGAAGAAAGGGAAAAGGAATGGGAAAAAATTGTGTAGCAGGAGAATGGATGAACAGTTACAAAAGCTGATAATCTCTCCATGGGCCATCAATGAGAAGCTACATGCTACTAATCAGCTGTTAGATCAACTGTCATCAGTCCTTATCCTCCTTGACCTTTCAGCATTGTTTGACACAGTCAGCCACTCTTGTCCACTCTCATGAGTCTTGGAATTTGTGGTGCAGCATGGCAATGGTTTGCTTCCTACCTGGAAGGTCATTCATATCAGGTGACATGGAGGTAATCCACATTTGGTCCCTGCAGACTCTCAACTGATGTCCCATAAGGCTCGGAATTTGTTCCTCTTCTGTTCTCCTTCTATACTTGATCTCTTGTTGAGGTCATATCCTCACATGGGTTTTCATACCATTGCTAGGCAGATGACATGCAACTCATCCACTCATTACCTCCTTCAGACCCTCTTGTTTCTGCTCAGATCTCAGCATGTCAGGCAGACATCCCATCATGGATAGAGACAGATGGTTTGTATGACTTCTTAAAACTTATCTTGACAGGTCTAGGTCAAAGGTCATCATAAATCAATATGATGTTAAAATGTCTAGGTCAAAAGCATAAAAGCATAAATCATTCTTACCCATGAAGTTGAGCAGCATCCTGGAAGCCATGAGATTTTTGGAATAAATAAAGGCTATTTGCCCCATTTCTGGAACACCATATAACATCAGGATTAAGTAGGACCATATCCTGACCCTAGATTTTACGGTGTATATGTCATGATGCCTTTGATTTGCATTGATTACATGGTTTCATTGATGAGAAAAAGGCCATCGAAAACAACTTGGACGAGGCAATACGAGATATTTTGCCAAGGACTGATCTGAATGATTATGAAAAGGTCTTGCAAAAAATTTTTAAACTTGGTAAAACTACGAGAGCAGGAAACCGCTCAACTGACCCGGCTTCTACATAAAATACCAGAGAGCAAAACAGAAGCAACAGTGACCGAACCTCCCAAAGAAGAGATCGTACAAGAGGTGCTTGTTAACATGCGGGAAACAAAAAAAAAAGCTTAGTACGTTATGGAAAAACTTTGAAAAGCCGGTGCTTCATGGAATGATAGCGGTGAAGTTATTTTTAAAGGAAACGCTATCAAAGGATCTAACATGGTGGATTTGTTTAAGAATCTCATAGTCCCTTATCAAGTATACACAAAAGTTTTTCCATAAATTACGAAGCATTTCTTTCAGATGACAATCAGAGGGCTTTAGACGGGAAATAGTTCTTTCAGACAGTAGCCAAACTAAATATAACCTTTTCAGCAATACCTAATGGAGGTGTTTGACACAAAATATCTGAGAATAAAAAGATCTAAAGATACCTCTCGTTTCCCTCCTAAAAGCAAAGACTAATGATTCTGAACCCGTTTTTAAGTCTCCCGCTCTTAACTGTTCGGCCTGGTTTAGTTTTTGAAATGACAAGGGACAAAAAAAAGTTATAGTTTTTCACTCTTTATTTCAATAAAATAACTTTGCATCAACGATTTACTTGTGAATAGTCGTAATTTCATATTCCAAATGAAATTCCATATGCAAATGAAACATATCTAAAGAGTTAACACAAGTACACAAGTAAATGAATGCTTTCTATTTACTCTAGGGTAGATGTTTTTAACAAAAGACACAACATGTCTACAGAATCATCTTTGCTATACATAGACATAATTTAGTTAAATGAATAACCTTTAGCTTTGTGACAGAGAAAAAAACATCTGGGTTACGCATGTAACCCTGCTCCCTGGGAAGGGAACGAGACGTTGCGTTTAGCATAACACTATGGGAGCACCCTCGCGTGCAACCGGCATCTGAAGCTTGTGTAAAATCATGCCTATTTATAAGCCCTATTTATATAATTTATGTGGCGTAGACCACCCTTCAGCAGCACACACATCCTAAAAGGATACCCCATTGGACAAAGCCTTCCAGGAGGCGACCCTTCTAGTAGAATGAGCCCTTATGCCCAGAGGCGTAAGAAGACCGCGCGCCTCATAAGCGATAGAGATTGCTTCCACTATCCAATTAGAGATGCCCTGCTTTGACACAGCATCCCTTCTACTGTCGCCACCAAGCAGACCAGCAGCTGCTCCAACTTACACCACTGGCTGGAGCGGTGGATGTAAGTACAGAGAGCCCTTACTGGACACAGCAGGTGCATTTTGTAATGCACTTCTGGAAGAAAGGGGAGTTTTCTGCAGTGTGAGGGATTTACTTTCACTGGTGAGATAAAAGCTCATCCAGCCTTAGTAATCACTTTCCATAGTGGAAGGAGGAGTCCAAAATCAGATTTTAAAACTGATCGTGTTAGTGTATTTGAACTTGAAAGGCCCGATGAAGTGTGGCTGTCCAACGCAGTGAGACAGTCCAGTTTAGTAGTCTGAAGTAGTGTGATAGTTTTGTTCATTTACATCAGATGTACTAGAGCTGTGAATAAACAGACTAACGGATATCTTAAAGTAGCTAGATAACGTGTAGTCACTGAAACAAGTGAATAGCTAGTGAATTACTATACATTGGGGCAGTGGAGGCTTAGTGGTTAAGGCTCTGGGTTGCTGATTGGAAGGTTGGGGGCTCAAGCCCCAGCACTGCCAAGCTGCCACTGTTGGGCCCTTGAGCACGGCCCTTAACCCTCTCTGCAATGAAAGATCTGTAGGTGCAATGCTTTGTAACCAAGTTTCAGGTTGTCAGGAAGATTCTCAATCATTTAGCAGTAGTCAACACTCTGACTGCATAGTTATATTTCCGCATGGCACCAGTTCACTCCACTACTACCATGGGTAACAGCAAAGAAGGGCAGGGGCCAGTGACTTCTATGATGGTCAGAGGATGTAATCCGGCTGTGGCTAGGGCGGCTGTGGCTCAGTGGGTAGAGCGGGTTGTCCACTAATCCACTAACCGTGGGGTTGGCGGTTCGAATCCCGGCCCGGGTGACTCCACATGCCGAAGTGTCCTTGGGCAAGACACTGAACCCTAAGTTGCCCCCAATGGCAATCTGGCAGCTCTGCTACCATTGGTGTGTGAATGTGATCTCATTAGTAAGTCGCTTGTAAAAAATGTAAAAATGATATTTCTGTAAAGCTGCTTTGAGACAATGTACCATTGTAAAAAAGCGCTATACAAATTGATAATTATAATTATAATCCAAACAAACTCGAAGCTGTGATTAAAAATATTGGTAAATTTGACCCAACCAGAATCCTTTGTTTTTTGTTTTTTTTTTTAAACCTGGAGCAATATTCAGACTTGTACAAGTTTACATGCATGGTACTAACTTTGTGTCTGCCTGATACTCTGTCCGGAGCCTTAAATAAGAAAGTGTAGGTCTCAGAACTGCAAATAAATTGAAAAGGATAAGAAGTTTTAGGAATGATGTCAGTTGATTGGGATAAAATTGCTGAGATGACCATGAGGAAAGGGGAGCACCCAGTGGCATTTTCGGAAGGGTTATTGGAGGCATTTAAAATGTTCAGTGGTATCCTAATAAAAGCTCTATCCGAATGGAGGTCGCAAGGTTTTCTGGAAAAAAAGAGGGCGATAAAAAGGAGAGATCACCTCCTTATAACACTGATAACCCCCCAGTGTGCTATACATGTGGCAAAGAGGGACATATTTCTAGGGAATGCAAAGTTTGCTCTAGGAGAACAGCTCCTAAAATTGATCTTAATCAGGGAACGGTAAGCAGACTGAGCGATGAGAATCACATGAAGAAGCAGAGCTTTAAAGCCATGCCTTCATCAGCATAGGGATCACAGGCATCCATTTCACGTGTAGCATCCCTGTCGTGAGATAATCATGGTAGACCAATCATAAATGTTGCTGTTGGAGGGCAGTGGATTCTGGTGCTTCATTAACCATTCTTCATTCTGACAATTTCCCACAGAATGGTAAAGACACAATAACTTTAGAAAGTTTTGATGGAACCATTTCTCTTGCATCCCAGACAGAAAATATGCCATTCAAAAGACAAAGCCTGGCTCAGTAAAACTGGTGATGGTCGCAGTATATTAGGTTCTGAAATGCAATCACAAAGGCAGAGGATCATGACTTAGATACCTTATTATCGGTGGAAGATTCTGAGTTATCAAAACTATTGGATAAGAACAGTTGTGTTTTTGTTCATTCAAAGCAGGATTGTGGCTGTGTTGATACTAGTGTGATGGAAGTGAAAGTTCATGGAGGTGACCCACCCTCTCTCAGACAGTACAATTATCCAAATGCAGCAAAGCCCTACATACAGTGTACTGTGGATTCTCTGTCAGAACAGAGTATTATTAGGCCTTGCCTTTCTCCATCATTCGCCCAAATTGGGCTTGTCCACAATCCAGACAAACATGCTGATGATAATTTAATAATTGATGAGCTAGCAAAAAAAGCTGCTCTGGAAGGAATAACATTTTCAGGTGTCATAGAGCTAGAATCAATTGCAGCTATAAACATTAGAGAACCGGCAGACCTGAAAAGCACTCAACAGCATGACCAATTAGTAACAGAAGCACAATGGCCAATCTTTGTAGATGATGCACAGCTAATCATACATGACAACATGTTACTGTACAGATGTGGTGACACTCCAGTGTGGAGTGTCTTATAGGTTCCACCTATAAGATTACGGCATTATATTTTGTATCATATCCATAATCAGTGGGGACACTTAGGTGTAACAAAAGTGAAGAACAAGATAGAAAACATGTTCCTGTTGCCAGGCGTAGACCCTGAGGAAGTGAGTGTATGTGTTTGTAATGTGTTACTGATTATTTTATTTATTGTGTGTGTTTAGAAGGTGTTGTGTGATGTGTTGTGTGGGACAAAATGTGGGCAATTCTTTCTGTTTGCATCTGTTTTGCAGTATCTCTTAACCAAAGGGAATAAAGATGTGGCAATGATTAGGATAGCAGCCCTCCTGACAGCAGTAAAGATGCAAGAGTGCCGGAGCAACCAGTTCCTTCATCAGGTGTGGTGACGAAACCCTATCCCAGAGTGCTAATCAACAATGACCAACGGAACCATGTTCCAGTCCTAGAGAATATGACTATGTGGTCTCCAGATTTGGATGAACAGTGCCAGGGAGAGTGTGTGACAGGAAGGTATAAAAGACCTCTCTTCAACAGCATTCCTGAGGTATCATGGTGCTGAAGCAATCAGCTCATCCACAGACCACCTAACAGAAGATCTGATCTACAAGTAAATAATCCCAGGGAAACCACCTTCAGGCAGAAGTTATTGGGGTTTGTGGAGAGGGTACTTGGATTCATCTAGAAGAATCTGGGAATATCCAGTAGGATTCGTGCACAAGAGCTCTGCAAGAAAAACTCAAGCTGAAGGCCTTAGTGGTGCTGCAGGTTTTGCAAACAGATGATTATCTTCATGAGAGACTACAGTAAGAAGAGGAGACTGTAAAGGAGATTCACACCATCACATCTGCCCTATCTTTCATCTCTCATAAAAAAAGGGCTTGTAAAAATATGCAACTATGACCCTTCTTGATTAATTCTTCTCTGTCACTTCTCTATCCTTGTCAATTTTGGCCAGACACTTCATTTCACCTCATTATATGAGATATATGAGACATTATAGAGTCAACATGGTCTATAGGAAATTATTACTTTCCATATGTAAATGTTACCCAAAATACAATGTCATTCAATCCATGACGGATGCATGACAGAGACTTATCTATTGCGTATTCAGGTTTAATTTAGAATGTAAACTTCAAAACTTTTCTTTGCATATGTATATTCCTCATTGTTTGCCAATGCACTATGTTATGCTGTATGTGTTCTTTATTAAAACGCCAAACTGGCTGTGATGGTTCTTGAATGCATCTCTTCTTAATCCAAGAATAAAGTTATTATTCTTTGAGATCTTCGACATCCTCTTCATTTTTTCTTACAGAGTCAAAAAATTCTCCGGTAGTTCGTCATTAAGGCATAATGCTAGCCAGTGATCTCCCGGCATATGTCTTGGATGTGTGTTTACAATGAACAAAGCAGGAAATTTTCTCAGTGTACTCGTAGGTAGCTCATCACAGGCCATCACACCATGTTATTTCTCTGGTATCCATGTGTTACTGGTAATAGATCAGCACGATTCTTTGATTCTTATTTATTTGTAGAATACTGTCGAAACCGGCATACATGATTAAATCCTCTGTACTCTGAAGTGGTTATCAAAATCTGAGTTCCAAACGCAAATTTGCCAACCTTATTAATGACAAATGTTACCCACAATCGTCATCAGGATTCAGGATGAATGTGAATAAAGTATATCTGTTCAGGTACTCTTCTCTGTTTATTGTCAAAGCCTTATCTTTTAGCTGCTTTCCTGATACTAAAATTAAAGAATGGAATTCACAGACCATGTTCCCAGACTGAAAAACAGGCTGAAACGGTTTTGCAGGATATTGAGTACCGTCTACATCAGGGTTGTCAAACTCATTTTCACCGAGGGCCACATCAGCATTATGGTTGCCCTCGATGGGCCACATCAGCATTATGGTTGCCCTCGATGGGCCACATTAACAGTATGAATGTAACAAAATGCAATGTAATTTAAAATAAAGTAAGCTACACTTTATTATATTGTTAAATAACATATTCAATAATTCAATAATGTATTCAACTTAAACATTACATATGCATTTGCACAGATGTAAAAATTTAATGTTCAGTTTGAAACTCACATTACTTGAATCAGTGTTCAAACTATTAAAGCAAATAAAGAAAAATATTATAAACAACTTATGATCTTAACCCTTAACTTCACTCAGAACTTTTTTCCAACACACATGGCAGGTGCACCATCTTTAGTTAGTCCCACCAACTATTCCCACGCAACTTATTTTTACTTACGGACTTGTGCACTGCATCAGAACTGTCCCGGCCCGTTGTGTCCCATGCATGGCAGCTACATCCAAGAGGTCCTCAGTGACAGAGAGGTCCGGCTTCACGCCTCTAATAAAGATGGAGAGATGCGCTGTATCCATGTTGTCTGGGCTTTCATCCACAGATAATAGACAGCTGCGTGTCTCTTCGGCCAGTGATGTTGCTAAATGTCCAGCTGACTCCTTAACTCGGTCCATGATGGTGTTTCTTGACACACAGACATTTTGAAAAGTGTGTGTCTGGTCGGGACACGCCCGTTCACATGCCCACTCACACACCTGCTCACACGCCCGCTCACACACCCGCTCACACACCTTTAGCATGCACTGCTAAAAAATGCACCCTGTGAAAAAGACTTTGAATCTCGGCCGATGTTTCAGCAACAATAAAACTTGCTTTCACTGCAGTATCATTTTCGGCTGTAGCTTTTGTGAGCACATTCTGCTGCGACTGCAGTTTGCCTTTTAAGTCTGTTGCAATTCTTTATTTTTCTCGGAGATTAAATTTCCCAAACTTATCTCCGTGTTTGGTGTCACAATGCCGAGGTAGATTGCACTCTTTCTCGACTGACACCGCCTCATGATACAGAAGACAAACTGGTTTTTCACCTTGAAGTATAAACATGTACTTGTTCTCCCATCGTTTGTGAAACTGCCTTCCTTGTGCATCAATTCTTCTCTTCTTGACCATGTTGAGGTTAATTTGTGGAGATTTCTCCATTTCAAATCGCCTTCACGTGACTGTGCTGCGGATGTAGGTTATGTGGCCCTCAGTATGATTTTTTTCTCCTTCGATTCTGAAAAATAAAGTTTTATTTGTATGTTTTGGATAGCGGAAAGGCCTACATTACCCATAATCCTCAACCACCGACGATTTGTCATGCCCCTAGGCGTCTAATTTGCTGTGAGCTTCAATCTGATTGGAGAACCGAGGACCCTCTGCCAATCAGAGTGATTTGTTATTATTTATTGATTTGATTGGTTGATGCTCATAGCGTCATATATCGCCGTGTTCGGGTTATTAATGGAGTGAATGAGCGGCTGGAGCGTCTGCTCTGAGCGTCTCTTACAGCCGCGGACGGGTTTACATTGGAGTCAATGGAGAACCCAGAGCGTTTTGCGGGCCAGATAAAATGACCTGACGGGCCATATTTGGCCCGCGGGCCTTGAGTTTGACACATGTGGTCTACATAGAGCGCAATAAACTCTGCATCGTAATGTTTTAAATTAAAGGGTTTTTATTATATGATCCACTGAAGGCATTGTTGTCTACCATCCCAAAGATAATGGTTTTTGGTAACTGGTCCATGGAAAAGGTTCTCGTTAACAAATGCAGCTCCCTGCGGCTAAACTGAAGGTCTTCGTACAGACTCTTTCGATCAGGCTGTGGCACTGAGAAGTGCTTGCCCATGACTGAGATTTACAGATGGCAAGACAGTTAATTTCTTCAAAAAAAGAGAAGCGTTGAGTATTTTCAGAATGAAATTTGCATTTGCTTACTCCATCAAGCAAAATTTATCTTAACCATTTTAATCCTCAAATCGATACCGTTCAATAAAAGTTTATCCTGAAAAAATATATCTGATTGAATGTGTCCAATCAGGTCTCAGGTGTTGCTTTCACCACTGAAACTTGCCCTTTCTTTGAGACCTTCATTTTGACCGTCTGTATCTGTGGTATCCATAGGCCCCACTGTGTCTTTGTAGTATTGCCCGGTGCAAAAAAAATATAAAAAAAGTGAACACCCATTCATTTGAACTGTTACTGTCTATTTAAGGTTATCTGTTGCTATTGGGAGTACATACAGTGACTGGGTATTTTGGGATACATGCATATTTTTATGTATGTATGTATGTAACTGTGCTCTATTGTTGCTAGATTAAAGCTAACTCCGGTATTCAGATTCGGTTTCGGTTGGCAGTCGCTCGTTCACGCGACTACCCTTTGTTTTGCTGATTAGAGAGGCGTGCTCAGCTGTGATTCACAGCAGTATTTAATAATTAAGAAGCGCTAAGGCGGAAGCGTCAGCGGAAGCGTCAGCCCTAGTCGTGTGAAGACCGAGCTCGTGTAAAGACCTGCGAGTCTACCTGCGCGAGTCTACCTGCGCGAGTCTACCTGCGCGAGTCCACCGAGCAAGAACACTGACAAGACACCACTCGTGCTGCTAAGTATACTTTTTCTCCCTTTTTTCTCTTGCTGTCTACCTGTGTACACTCACTAACATGTGTCATCGGTTTATCCCTGTTATTTGCCACAGGCACAGACCGCGGCATACTCCCAGAAACGTACGCAACTTGGACAAC
>JAFFST010053501.1:201079-213523 GCA_022414735.1 Noturus placidus
ATATATATATACACACACACACAGACATTTCTTTGTCTTGTATGATAATTAGGTGAGCTAGTCTCCCTTGCCATTGGTTCATCTTAGATTGAAGCGTGTGCTCGATTAGTCTTCATTTGTTTTGGAGTGAGGTCAGGTCGTAGATATCGTGCAAACTATGGCAGACGCTTCACAAATAGCAAGAGAGTTGTACAACTTTGCAAATTAAGTCGATAAGCATGCAACAAATGAGTGTGTTATTTAGAGTAGATGTGCTTACTGATGTTTAATGAGAGCTGTATGCGCATATGAATTGTTAGGCTCTCTGCAAAATATTGCTCTGATAAGTAGAGCCTACTAAACTTGTTTGGTTAAAGTTGTTTGGTGTATGTGAAAACAATCATGCTCCTAGTAGCCGTATAACCTTTTTAGTTTTCAAATGTATTATTGTTAATTTCTGTCTGTGTTGTGTGGTTAATAATGAGTTTGTGAGCTCTAAACCAATGACATGCTGGAGCTACGCAGGGACCGCCTCCTTCATTTGCATACTGCACACGGAAAATCTAAATAATTAAATAAATATGGAAATAAATACATGGGGGAATAAATCAACATAAAAATAAATGAACACATAAATAAACACATATAAAAAATAAATGCAAAAATGCTGAAAAATAATACAAATAAAATAAAATGATGGAAATAAGTGATACAAAAACAAGTTTAAGATTAAATTTAATTAAAAATGAATTATATTTACTTTGTCGAGCCATTTATTCCTTTATGTATTTATCTATCTGTTTATTTATTTATTTTTAATGTCTGATGGTTTGGTCCTCTATAGCCATGTGCCTGTGTTTTGCCATTAGCAATAATTCACCTAATGACGTAGTAAGACAGTCTTTAGAAGAGTTTTAATCTGCATGTTAAAATGCCTGCCAGGGTTTACCTATGAGAAAAGGCTGACTCAGCAGGTTTGAGGATTCAGTGTGCTTTTGTAAGCTTGTATGATTGTCAAAATCTGATCGTAAAATTAATTATCATGAATTTAAGGTTTGATTTTGCTATTTTAAGTATGCTTTATTGTTCATTAGATCTCCTAAATAACTGCACTTAAATAAAAGACTGTGCTTAACAATGAACAACTGAGAAAGCAGTTTTTCTCCCAGAAAGTGTAAATGCTGATACTGAGTAGATAGATACACGTTATTTTCCCGACAATGAGGTCAGTAGGGAAAAGCCAGTACAATTGTAACATTTTTGGTCTGTGCATATGTTTGCTTCTTTTATCAACTGCAAGTTTACCTACAGAATTTCATCAGTGAGCTATGTCCATTTTCACAACTGTACTGGAAATGAAGCACAACTGCAACACTATGAGTCACTGTTTGTCAAGTAACATAGGCCGAGACTGCTGCAATTGCAGTTAAGAGCTTTAATTAAGATTATAATATGCAGATGGCAAGGCAAAAGACATAAACAAGGACAGGCAATAGTCAGGTGATCAGGCAAACAGGCTGGAGCAGGTAAGGCAGAAATCAACGTCAAAGGCAAAGGAGAATCAAAAGCAGAATAGACAAAACTATGGGATGGCTTGGTAATAATCAGAGACTATGCAAACTACTTCGCGAAGACTTCACGCTTTGTGAATGGGACTAGTGTTACATGAACGTTGACATCTTCGCCATCATAAATGTAATAATGACCCACTGTAGAGATGGACTTTATCTCCTCATTATGCCAGAGGGATGTCCCCTGCTCAAGTGTTGGACACTAACGTGGAAGTCGTCAATCCTGCAGGGATGACGTATTTTTGTAGGCCAACCCGGAAGTTATCATTACCGTGGTTCCCTCGACAAAAAGCGCTTTTGGATTACTGCAGAAAAAATAAATTCTGTGACTAACAAAAGTTTATGATTTTTACATGTTTCATTCATTAAGATAAGATTAATAAGATTTCGAAGTCTATACACTCGCCAGAAGTAAAAAGCTAATATTAGGCAATAAATGAATTACACCACGGTCGCATGACTGTAGCGTCACCACCGCGACGCTTCAGACAACTCTTTCAATCTTTATTTTAAAAAAAACAAACAAAAAAAAACAATACAAATGGAAAACGCTACAAATTGATAAATCAGCAAGTTGGGTTGCGAGTATAAACACAACGAGTAGATGGGATTTCCTGTTCGGCGTGATGACCTTTAATGTCCCTGTCAACCTCTGTAGTCCAATTTAGCCACCTGTCATCACCCGTCTTTTTCAAGTCACGTAAAAAACTTTTTTTTTTTAAAAAAAAAAAAAAAAAAAAAAAAACAACCTTAGTTGGGTATTATTGTATTATTGATGTATTTTAAGGCGTAGTATAAAACATGAAAATATTTTGAGCTTGTGTTAACTACAGACCTTATTTCAGGCATTTAACAAAAAAAAAAACCCCATTCAAAATGACACTTTTAACGTCACTCAAAAACACTGTAAATGTACACGTCCATCAGGAAAAATAAATAAATAGTCATACATTCATTACATTATACATCCTTGAAGTAGGTAATAAACTGTTGCCATTTTCCCAAAAAATGAGTCTCCACTACCTCTGATGTTGTACTTGATTTTTTCCAGCTTCAAAAAGAACATTAGATCTTTAAGCCAGACTGATATAGAGGGGGTTGCGGAGAGGTCCAAGACAACAATATTCTGCACCGAGCAAGCAACGATGCAAAGGCCACAACACTAGCTTGTTTAAGGCTCAGAGGCTGACACTGAGATGAAACACCAAAGATGGCAATTAAAGGACAGACCTCCAAACTGATTCTAAGAATGTCGGACATAGTCCTAAAAAAAGAGTTCCAAAAGTTCTGTAGTTTGGGACAGAGTGCAAACATATGACTCAGGTTACACGGTGAGAGTTTACATTTCTCACACATGTCAGGAACATTGGGATATATTTTACATAGTTTACTCCTAGAGAGGTGAGCTCTATGGACCACTTTAAATTGGATGAAACTAAGTCTAGCGCATGATGTACAAAAAGTGCTGTGTTATGTATATTCATTAAAAAATGTTTTCATATTTCAACATTAGTAAATGGCTGCTGGTTCATTTAATCAACTAATTAGTACCTGGTCAGTACCTGGATGGGAGACCTGGACGTGGTATTAGTGAGGCCAGCAGAGGGAGCTGTAATGCCCCGGTATAGCATAGACACCATACTGTAGAAACAGCATCGTCTTTCGGATGAGATGGTAAATTAAAAATCCCAAAAAGGCTATGGGTATAACCCGGATGTCCTGGTGAAAAATCCTCCACCCTTACCTATCATGACCCCATAAGGAATGTTTCAACATTAGTAAATGATCCCCATCTCTAAACTTCTCTCCTCCTCACCAATAGCTGGTGTGTGGTGGGTGTTCTGGTGTGGATCATCATCCAGGTGGATGCTTATAGTGGTGGTTGAGGAGAATAGTGTAAATTAGTAAATGGCTACTGGTTCATTTAATCATAAATGAGTCATAAAGACAGACCTTTTAACCATAATAGGTCTGTCTTCTTGCTCTCAATATTTTATATTGTTTTGTCTTTATTATTATTATTATTATTATTATTATTATTATTATTATGAGGCTAACAAAAGAAGTTTGTTTGGACAACAACAGCTGTGTTCATTCCAGGTGGGATCATATGTGGTAATAATGATAGGCTACTATCTCTTTCATGCAGTGTTTATATAAATAAAATGACATTAAAAAGCAGACTTGAATGTATTGTGAATGAATTAATAATAATAATAATAATAATAATAATAATCATCATCATCATCATCATCCTTTCATATAGTCACAGTGCACCCAAGAAAACACAGAAGACAATTTACATTTAACAATTTATTGTTGTTCTCTTAGAGCATCTCCATTCTGATCACTTCTTTGGCTGAAGAATATAAGTCAAAATGAATACAAAGCCAATATCTTATAGTTGTCACTGTTCCAGTTGAATCCATTTCACTCCTGATATGCGTTGATACTGTGGTCGGCACAATTCTGATATGATATGTGGTTGTCATATTTTGTAGTCATTGTGTTTAACATAACATGATGTGGTTATTGTAATCAAATATGGACTCATTACTTGACACTGATCTGAAAACTGTTAACCACAGTGCGACACAGACTACAACCAGCCAATCAGGAATAAATGCAATATATAACAAAATAACACAATGTCACCTGTGTGTATAAATCACGTCCCACAGAGTTTGGATATTTTGCATCATTACAGGTTTCTAACAACTGCTTGGGCATTTGTTTATACCAAACTCCCCATTTTAAAAAAATTAAACACAAAAGTAAAATAGTGCAAAAGTAAAATAGAGTTTTATTTTCTAACCGAAGAGATTGAAAAATGTTATATTACAACTAAGAATGAATATATGCATCTGTAAATTCAAATAATGGTTTTATAAAGCTAAAATCAGTTCATTAATACTGTAATCAGTAGCGGCTGGTCCTTAAATTTTTTTGGAGGGCGCAAACAAACTGAAAATCATACCATTAGCAATGCGGAGCTGCATGTAATTGTTAAATAGCCATTTAATAGGTGATATAACAATGTATCACCTCTGCTTTGCTAAAAATGGAACATTTGATTAACACATGCAATAAGTGATTTGGTGAATTTGAGTTTAACCACTGTAATGTTGCCTAAACAATGGCACGTAGCTTATACAATAAATCATAAATCCTAAAATTTCCTTATTGATATGTTAACCATTAAAGGAAAAAAAAAAGGTAATATAGACAGAAGTGTAAAATCTTGCTTTAACCATGACAACCACCCAATGGCAGCAAAGACAAACAAGACCCATTTGGATGTTTGGTAGACAACTTACAGTATTAAACAAGTTATCTCACCCCCTATACAAACATAACTAACACAGTGTGGGATCACTTTAAAAGGGGAAAATTTGCCAAAATTATAGTGAGTCCTTTATGAAGTAAAAAATTATGCACATTGCACCAAACACATTTTGTCCATCTAAGTTAGCTTTTTTTAAACTATAAATTTCTTGAGGTATAAAGTCAAAATGATTTTGTTGCAAGAAATTAGTTAAGAGGAATCTTTTCAACATTTAACATAGCATAATACCTACATATAGATCTGGAGTCTACTCTGGGAACACTGGGTGCCTGTTGATCACAGGGCACCATGTACACACTCATTCACACATTCATTTGCATCAAAGGGGCATATTAGCATAGCTACTTGACCTAGTGACATCTTTTGGGTAGTTGAAAGGAAAACGGAGGAAACCCACAGAAACACAGTGAACCAGGAACCCTGGTGTGAGGTGGGTACCTGTGCTGTGAGGTAGCAACACGACTCAATATGCCACTCTATACCGATTCAGAGGCTATACATATAATATGTGTGATTAATATTTTGGCACTGAATTTGCTCACATGCAATATTAACAATTAAAGCATTTTCATTAACAGAACTATGTAAACTGACAATAATTTTCCTTGAAATATGAAAGTAATTTTAATAATGAGATATAAAAATATACAGTTTGAATAAAAATTATTAGAGCAGTGCTGGAAACGGGATATATAATGCACCAAGAAGGATTCAATGCAACCAAATATAATTATTTTAAAAAACCCAAACAAAACAAAACAACAACAACAACAAAAAAAAACCCACATTTGAACCAATATTTACAAACATGGACGTGGGCTATGCTCACATTAGTAGCTTTAGTGCTCAATTCAGATTTTTTTTTGGGGGGGGGGGGCTCAGATCTGATATTTTTGCCTTGATGCTTCATATTTGTATTTGTACAACTCCTGGAAAAATTTATCATCACCACACTTAGATAATGCTCACCCAGGTTTTTTACTTCATAGCAAATAAACAAATCACAGATATGACACAAAGCAAACAATTATTGTTTAATAGCTGAACATTCTGGCTTCCTGAAACATACCTCAATCAAATTATATTAAATTGTTTTAATTAATGTCATTTGTTTTCCTAGAACAAAAAGAGGGGAAAAAATTATGGAGTCACACAATGTTGATGAAAAAAGTATGGAATCATCAACAACAAAAATCACAATTAGCACTTTGTTGGTCCTCCTCTGGCTTTTATGACAGCCTGAATTCTTTGAGGCATGGACTTCAATAATGAAAAACAATATTCTCCATCAAGCTGGTTCCAACTTTTCGAACAGCAGTTGACAGATCAGCTTTGCAGGATGGAGCCTTGTCATGGACCAATTTTAATTTCCACCATAAATTTTCTATCAGACTGTTTGCTGACATGCCTTTCCTGAAGAAAAGCTTTAACACTCTTTGCTCTGCAGCATGATGCATTATCATCCTGAAAAATAACTTCACCACCACCAAACCTATTAGTTTCAATTGATGGAATGAGACAAGTGCCCAGAATTTCAGCGTACACCTGTGCATTGACTGTCCCCTAGTCCTTCACCTGACAAGAAACTCCATATCATATCATAAATGAGTGGGGAAATTTGAATGTTTTCTTCAAAGAGTCATCTTTGTGTGTTTCATTAGAGCGGCACCAGACAAAAGTTCCAGCATCACCTCCTTGTCCAATGCAGATTCACGATTCATCACTGAATATCACTTTCATTCAATCAGCCACACTCCATGATGGCTTCTCTTTAGCCCACTGTAAGCTTGTTTTCTTCCATATAGGTGCTAGTGCTGGTTTTCATTTGGCTTTTCTATATGTAAACCCAATTCAGCCGATTTCTTACAGTTCTATCACAAACATTGACTCCTGTTTCTGTCCATTTGTTTATCATTTGTTTTGTTGTGCATTTTCTATTTTCAAGGTATTTTGCTTTAAGTTTTCTATTCTGAGTCTTTGACATCTTCCTTGGTCTACCTGTATGTTTTCCTTTTATAACCTTCCCATTTTTTTTATACTCCAAACTTTAGACACAGCTGACTTTGAACAGCCAACATCTTTTGCCACACTCTATGTTGGATTTCCTTCTTGAAAGTGTTTTATAGTAATTTCCATTGTTTCAACTCCTGTGTTAGGGCCAGGTTACCTTTCAAAAAGTACAAGGTTAAGGTCTGTAAGCACTCTCTTTTAACTGCAGACTAATTAGAATTTTTAAAGTGTGCTGGAATTTGTTTTTGAAGTGCAAATTACAAGGTGATTCCATAATTTATTCCTCAACTTGATTTGGAAAAAACCTGCCATTAATTAAAAATATTTTCATGTATCTTCTTTGAGGTATGTTTCATAAAGCTGCAATGTTCAGCTATTACACAAATTTGTGAATTGTTTATTTGCTATGAAGTAAAAAATTCCGGTGAACATCTAAGTGTGGCAATTCCATAATATTTCCAGGGGTTGTATATACTGTAAGGGCATAAACTAGGCATAACAAAGTACAGCACTTGTACAGGAAATCATAAAAACAAAGTGTGATCAAGTAATATTGAAAAGATCTGTCTTCTGGCTTCACACAGCTCTGTGTAACATTTAGGCATAAATAGTAAATGGCACACAAAGGGGCGGCTGTGGCGCAGGTGGTAGTGCAGGTTTCCACTAATCGTAGGGTTCTACTAATTGTAGCCTTAGTGGAGAGTTACATGACACTGCTGTCTCTGTGTCTGGATTCTTAAAGAGCAACTCCAAGTATGAGCTTATTCGATTGCTGTCAAAACATATCCATCCATGCATTCATTTTCTGTACCTTTACAGAGGTCATGGGGAGCCTATCCCAGGGGACTCGGGATACAGGGTGGGGGACACCCTGGATGGGGTGCCAACCCATCACTGGGAACAATCGCACACACATTCACACACTATGTACAGCGCAGGTCCTTATGATGGGGGACGTTGACTCAAAGCACACTTAACTATTGTTTGTGTATTTAGTGGTGGGATGGTAACTGGTATAAATGAGACACCAGGAAAAAAAATGTGTAGATTTCAAAATTTTGTTTCTGCACCAGTAACAAAAGCTTTCCACAGATTTAATTTGCTTTCCTGAATAAAATGCTTCAGCATTTAGATAAATCTTTAAGATTATTCATTTTGGAGTGGTAATCATGATATAGTGTGCAGTTTATGCTTTTCAAATCATGCTGTCTGCAACTTGTGAACACCATTCATTGCCATTGAGGATGCAGGTTAGATTTAGCATTTTCTTGCAATAAATGAGTAAACGTAAAGTGTAAATGTATATACTGGACTATCATATTAATATAAACATTTGTTACCAGTAGATATGAAGTTTATGATCCCAAATAAGCTTTGTGTGAGGAGCTGCTATTTAAAGTGGCAAGTTAGCATAGACTTTGAAGATCTATTTACATGCTTCCTTAGAATGACTCATTTAATAAGGGACCAGAGCGTTGTACATGAATTAAGCATTGTCTGGATCTGGTGAGGTCTCTTACTGGTAGTTGCTGAAGTAGCATTAGGCATTTAGCTTCATTGGCCCATCAGAATCGGCTACAGGGGTACTTGAATTAAGAGGGCTGAGCTTCAGCATGTTGAAATAATTGACAACCTGACCAGGAATTTCTGCCAGCACACTTTGTGCCAATGCCTCTTTAGGAGCCTGCAAGCACACAGAGACAGAGAGAAAGAGAAGCTGGTGTTACAGTGGTGCTTGAAAGTTTGTGAACCTAGAATGTTCTACATTTCTGCATAAATATGATCTAAAACATCATCAGATTTTCACAAAAGTTCCAAATGTATACAAAGAGAACCTGATTAACAAATGAGACAAGTATATTATATACTTTGTCATTTATTTCTTGAGGAAAATTATCCAATATTATAATCGGTGAGTGACAAAAGTATGTGAACCGCTATCAGATTGATTTCAATTAATGGGATTACAATCAGGTGCAAGTGAGTGCCCTGTTTTAGTTAAAGAACAAGGATCTAGCAAAGTTTGATCTTGTCTATGGAAATGCATCACAGCATGAACAAAGGAGACTTTCAAGGACCTAAATTTTTTTTTATTAATAATAATAATAATAATAATAATAATAATAATAATAATAATAATAATAAGTTGTTGATACTCATGAGGCTGGAAAAGGTTATAAAACCATCTCTCCACCAATCCAGTCAGACAGACTGTGTGCAAGTTGACGAAATACAAGGCAACTGTTTCCCTCCCCAGGAGTGGTCAACCCAGAAAGATCACTCCAAGAGCAAGACCTACTATAGTCCACAAGGACACATGAATCCAGCGTAACTTCTAAGCAACTAAAAAGCCTCTCTCACATTGGCTAATCTTAATGTTCAGGAGTACATCATCAGGAAAACACTGAACAACAATGGTGTGCACGGCAGGGTTGCAAGGAGAAATTTTATGCACTCCAAAAAGAACATTGCTGCAGTTTTCTAAAGATCACATGGACAAGACTATTGGGAAAATGGGTTGTGGATGAATGAGACAAAAATAGAACTTTTTGATTTAAATAAGTGTTATGTTTGGAGAAAGGCAAACACTGTATTCCAGAATAAGAACCTTATTCCATCTGTGAAATATGGTGTTCGTTTGGGTCAGTTTTGCTGCACCTGGGTCAGGAAGGCTTGCCATCATTAATGGAACGATGAATTCTGAATTATACCAGCGAATTCTAAAAGAAAATGTCAGGACATCTGTCCTTGAACTGAATCTCAAGAGAAAGTGAGTCATGCAACAAGACAACCATCCTAAGTACACATCATTCTACCAAGAATGGTTAAAGAAGAATAAAGTTAATGTTTAGGAATGGCCAAGTCAAAGTCCTGACCTTAATTCAGTAGAAATGTTCTGGAAAGATCTGAAGTAAGCAGTTCATGTGAGGAAACTCACCAACATCCCAGAGTTGAAGCTGTTCTGTACTGAGGAATGGGCTAAAATTTCTCCAAGCCCATGTACAGGACTGATCAACAGTTACCAGAAACAGTTAGTTGCAATTTAGTTGCAATTACTGCACAAAAAGGTCACACTAGATACTAAAAGCAAAGGTCCATATAGTTTTGCCACTCACAGATATGTAATATTGGATCATTTTCCTCAAATAAATGACCAAATATATATATATTTTTTCGAATTTGTTTAATCAGGTTCTCTTTATCGACTTTTAGAATTTGCATGAAAATCTGATGATGTTTTAGGTCATATTTATGCGGAAATGTAGAAAATTCTGCAGGGTTCACAAACTTTCAAGCACCACTGTAGTCACAGAGGGCACCGAAAGGGTGAGGCATTAAATCATTATTCATGTTACATTTTGCATTTCCTTAATTATCCAGTCCATGCAATCTTTAGTGCATAGAAAAGCAAGGTGAAGTCAGCAGAGAATAAGTCTATAATTGCCCTACATGTCTATGAAGGGGTAGGATCATGGGGAGGATGCAGATTTTTAAATTTGAAGTAGGACACAACTTGTTGAGGCAACTCTGCCAGTACACACTGGGCAAGTGTTTCCCTGGGTGCCTGAAATGAGATGGAAAAAGAGGGAAAGGCTGCCAGAGCTTCAACCAAAAAACACACACACACACACACAGACACTGAAGAGAACATGCACATAATCAAGACGTTTTATGCTAACATCATGTTTACATAAGTACTAAAGTTCCTATGCAATAATCAACTTTACTCCATATGTACTATACCTATTTGTATATATGTATATAAAATTAGTGGAAAAATAGTTCAAGAGATTGGTTTAGTTTTGAAAGCAGCACTAATGCACAAAACACCAACAGTTTGAAAGACAGGCCTACAGCCAGAACACAGCCATGCATATTTGAGGCCAACTTACATTCTGAAACTTTCTGTAAGGCACAAACTGCACAATGTCCCGCACAGCTTGCTCTCCTGATGGACCTTTCAGGCACCCATCATCCCCATCCAGGATCTCCATGTCAGTAAAGTCAGCCCCACCCACACCCACAATTATGATGGACATGGGTAAATGGGAAGCAGCTACTATGGCAGCTCGTGTCTGGTCCATGTCTGTGATCACGCCGTCCGTGATAATGAGCAGAACAAAGTATTGCTGTCTCACAGAGAAAAACAGAGGGAAGAAATGAACACAGTGTAAAATACAAGCAGTTACAGTATATGAACTTCAACGTTACAAATAAAAGGTTATTTTTTTATATTAAAAACTAATTTAATAATACAAAATGTGCGTATTACAGTTTAAAACAAACTGTAAGTATATTTCACTATACACTCTCCTCTAAAAGTACTGGAACAGCAAGACCAATTCTATTGCTTTTGCTATACATTGAACACATTTGGTTTTGAGATCAAAACATGAATATGAGACAATAGGTCAGAATTTCAGCTTTCATATGTACAGTATCTCACAAAAATGAGCACACCCCTCATATTTTTGTAAATATTTGATGATATCTTTTCATGTGACAACACTGAAGAAATGACACTTTGCTACAATGTAAAGTAGTGAGTGTACAGCTTGTGTAACAGTGTAAATTTACTGTCCCCTCAAAATAACTCAACACACACACATTAATGTCTAAACCGCTGGCAACAAAAGTGAGTACACCCCTAAGTGAAAATGGCCAAATTGGGCCCAAAGTGTCCATATTTTGTGTGGCCCCCATTATTTTCCAGCACTGCCTTAACCCTCTTGGGCATGGAGTTCACCAGAGCTTCACATGTTGCCACTGGAGTCCATTTAGACACCTTGTGCTCCTCCACCTTCAGTTTGAGGATGCCACACAGATGCTCAATAGGGTTAAGGTCTGAAGACATGCTTGGCCAGTTCATCACCTTCACTCTCAGCTTCTTTAGCAAGGCAGTGGTTGGTTGTCTTAGACGTGTGTTTGGGGTCATTATCATGCTGGAATACTACATGCTGATCATGCTCTACTTCAGTATGTCATGGTACATGTTGGCATTCATGGTTCCCTCAATGAATAGACGTATGAGTGTCCAGACCTAAACCCTATTGAGCGTCTGTGGGGCATCCTCAAACGGAAGGTGGAGGAGCACAAGGTCTCTAACATCCAACAGCTCTATGATATTGTCATGGAGGAGTGGAAGAGGGGGTTCGAATTCGGGTTCAAATGGAGCAGGACGCGAAGCTGGAGGCTCCTGCTGATCTCGATTAAAATTTTCATTAATTTGTGCTTTTTGGTCATATAATATACTTTAACTTATTTTACTCCTTATCTTTGCTTCTAATTTAATTTTTTTGTCACCTTAAAATGTCTGGAAAGAATACGAAAACCCGAGGTGGCATTCAAACACGACTAAAGACAAGTGCGCGCGCCGTGAACGTGTTCCCCTCTCCCCCTGAATCCGCGTTGCTGAGCGGTGACTTTGATCTCGCCGCACTCAAGCTTGAGCTGCTGGCTTCATTGAGGAAGGATATTGCTGATATTTTTAATACGGAGCTCCAGGGGATTATCAAGGAAGCGCTGTCTGCTATCCAG
>JAFFST010053501.1:215246-225324 GCA_022414735.1 Noturus placidus
GTGTGCTCAGTTATTTTGAGGGACAGCAAATTTACACTTTTACACAAGATGTACACTCACTACTTTACATTGTAGCAAAGTGTCATTTCTTCAGTGTTGTCACATGAAAAGGTATAATCAAATATTTACAAAAATGTGAGGGGTGTACTCACTTTTGTGAGATACTGTACACATACACACACACGCATATACATATAGCGTATCCGGAAAGTATTCACTTTTTCCACATTTTATGTTACGTTACAGCCTTATTCCAAAATTGATTAAATTAATTATTTTCCTCAAAATTCTACAAACAATACCCCATAATGACAACATGAAAGAATTTTGTTTGAAATCTTTGCAAATTTATTAAAAATAAAAAACAAAAAAAGCAAATGTACATAAGTATTCACAGCCTTTGCCGTGACACTCAAAATTGAGCTCAGATGCATCCTGTATCCACTGATCATCCTTGAGATGTTTCTACAACTTGATTGGAGTCCACCTGTGGTAAATTCAGTTGATTGGACATGATTTGGAAAGGAACACACCTGTCTTTATAAGGTCCCACTGTTAACAATGCATGTCAGAGCACAAACCAAGCCAAGATGTTCAAGGAATTGTCTGTAGACCTCTGAGACAGGATTGTATCGAGGCACAGATCTGGGGAAGGGTAAAGAAACATTTCTGCAGAATTGAAGGTCCCAATGAGCACAGTGGCCTCCATCATAAATGGAAGAAGTTTGGAACCACCAGGACTCTTCCTAGAGCTGGCCGCCCGGGCAAACTGAGCGATTGGGGAAGAAAGGCCTTACTCAGGGAGGTGACCAAAAACCCGATGGTCACTCTGACAGAGCTCCATCGTGTTTCTGTGGAGAGAGGAGAACCTTCCAAAAGAACAACCATTACTGCAGCACTCCACCAATCTGGCCTGAATGGCAGAGTGGCAAGACAAAAGCCACTCCTCAGTAAAAAGGCATATGACAGCCCACCTGGACTTTGCCAAAAGGCACCTGAACGACTCTCAGACCAAAGACTGAACAAAAATTGAACTCTTTGGCCTGAATGGCAAGTGTCATTTCTGTATGAAACCAGGCGCCACCCATCACCTGGCCAATACCATCCCTACAGTGAAGCGTGGTGGTGGAAGCATCATGCTGTGGATATGTTTTTCAGCAGCAGGAACTGGGAGACTAGTCAGGATCGAGGGGAAAGATAAATGCAGCAATGTACAAAGACTTCCTTGATGAAAACCTGCTCCAGAGTGCTCTGGACCTCAGAGTGGGGCGAAGGTTCATCTTCCAACAGGGCAACGACCCTAAGCACACAGCCAAGATAACAAAGGAATGGCTACAGCGCAACTCTGTGAATGTCCTTGAGTGGCCCAGCCAGAGCCCAGACTTGAACCCGATTGAACATCTCTGGAGAGATCTGAAAATGGCTGTGCACAGACGCTCCCCATCCAACCAGATGGAGCTTGAGAGGTCCTGAAAAGAAGAACGGGAGAAACTGCCCAATAAAAGGTGTGACACGCTTGTAGCATCATACTCAAAAAGACTTGAGGCTGTAATTGGTGCCAAAGGTGCTTCAACAAAGTATTGAGTAAAGGCTGTGAATACTTAATGTACATGTGCTTTTTTTTTGTTTTTTATTTTTAATAAAAAAAAAACTGCTCATTGGGACCTTTAATGCTGCAGAAATGTTTCTGTACCCTTCCCCAAATCTGTGCCTAGATATAATCCAGTCTCTGAGGTATCCAGACAATTCCTTGGAATTCATGGCTTGGTTTGTGTTCTGACATTCATTGTTAAATGGAGACCTTATATAGACAGATTTGTTCCTTTCCAAATCATGTCCAATCAACTGAATTTACCACAGGTGGACTCCAATCAAGTTGTAGAAACATCTCAAGGATGATCAGTGGAAACAGGATGCACCTGAGCTCAATTTTGAGTGTCATGGCAAAGGCTGTGAATACTTATGTACAAGCTTTTTTGTTTTTTATTTTTAATAAATTTCATACAAACGTTGTCATTATGGGGTTTTGTTTGTAGAATTTTGAGGGATAAAATGAATTTAATCCGTTTTGGAATAAGGCTGTAACGTAACATAAAATTTGGAAAAAGTGAAGCGCAGTGAATACTTTCCGGATGCACTGTATATGCATATGTATATGCTTGTCCAAATGTGTTTAAATTTTTTTTTTATGCCTATGGGGTATACTTATTTTTTCACATGACTGTACAAATTGTATTATATGTGCAAGATTTTCAATGAAAAGGGATCAATTGCTTTTAAAATCAAATGGTTTGAACTGAGATAGTGGTAGTGGTTGTGTTCGGTGTTGATACTCACACTGGCTGATTTCTGTTGTTGCGCCTGCTTGGCAAAGATGCTCTGATGTCTGATCATGGGAGCAAAATTAGTTGGCCCATAAAGTTTGACCTGGGGCAGGCACATCCTGTAAGCTTCCACTATACCCTCTACTCCTACAGAAGCAACATCAGACACATATCAAACATTATCTACCATTCCCCCTCTGACCAATTATTCCATAACTAAAGGAGCTTATTGTCCTGCCACTTGATATTACTTCTATTACATACCAGCACAGAATGGATTAGATGGATTGAAGTTAAGTGGAAACTCATGAGACACCTGTAAAACAAATGTAGTCATAATATGTTCACATTCCAATACTTTCATTACCAGAGCTAAAGTTAGAATATGTTCATATGTACCTGCCAGTTTGGAGGAATCTGTGCCCCAAACCCAAAGGCTGGGAACAATTTGTCACTGCAAAAGACAATTTATTTTTTTTACTAGAGGCAAAAAAATTTTTTATTTATCCCTGTTTTGGGGGTGCCTGTGTTCAGCACTGAATTTATCTGTGATGTTACAGTTACATTTACATATCACTTTTCTAGACACTCAAAGTGATTTACATAGTATTTGGGGGGGGGGGGGGTCTTTAGTTCTCGTGTCTGTTTTATCTCTGTATCTGTTATTGTGGAGAGGTATGAATTGTTTGACCAGCAGGGGGCTCACTCCCTCCCTTTCCCATCACCCTGCTCACCAGTAGCTTAACACAGACTCGTTATACTCTACACACAAAAAACCCAACAATGTCTTGAGTAATCTTATAACAGACTTGCAGTGATAAAATAATTCATTTGAGCATACTGATTGAAAACGTCCAATAAGTTGGAATTGAACATCAGTGTAACAAGTGAATTTCCCCAGTGTGGGATCAATAAAGTTTCTTATCTTATTTTAATGATTGCATGAGAGTGCAAAACAGTTTACTATTCATGAGTAATGGCAAACCAACACATTTTCCCTTTTGTTTAGTAGTGAAGTGAGACAAATAAATTATCAATTTCATGTCTAAGGAAAAATCCAGATCCTTTTCTATGCAATGGTGATAAATGAGACCAGATTTGTATCTGCTCTGTTTTAAGCACTAAAACTTCTTGCATGGATTAGATTCCATTCTTGCAACTTCACCTATCATAATCCTGAATCACTAGGCCAACAGACCAGATGGCAGAAAGGTACTCATTGACCCCATTAGGACTGATGTAGTGCAAAGATTCAGGAGACTTTGGGTCACCGTTTGACCCTGTGAAGTCCACTCCAACCTGCAGCAGATGAAGCACAAGAGGCCTTATGCTGAGGACCATACTTGACACACTTCAATAAAAGTCTATATTCATGACTGAAACAATCTTACGGTGAAATTTAACTGGCAGCCCCCCATGATGTAATCCAAAAATGTGTACTCCTTCACAACCTAAGGAAAATAAATAAACAAACAATTTTACAAGACAAAAAACAAATTCAAAACACAGGAACTGCATCTTTTACAACGGTGTAAAACTGCAAAAGAGGGCATAAGACCCAGTGTACTACCTGGCAGAGTTTTACACTCACAACACCGGAGTTCTTATAGTTCTTCTTCTTCAGCTTTATCTTCATGTTTATACAATCAAACTCTGCCTGTAGCACATTACACAACCGGTGTGACAAACAGAAATAGAATATAAATGACATTTAACAGCTCTGAAAGTAAAAATGAAAGTATTTTAAAAAGGTGTTCTCACTGGACAAGTGCGTGTAGCCTCCTGCAGGCGTTTCATATTCGTCTCAAAAATCCCAATAAGGTCATGTGAGCCGTCATTGTCATAGTCGTAACATTCCACCTTCGGAGACATCAAAGTAACAATGTGACCATCTAAATCTCATTCTCTAACGTCACACTGAAACAGCAAGGCAGACATACACAGTAATAGATGGCATGCAGCGTCACCAAACCAAGAACCATAGATAGACAAATATCTATTATTCTCTCTATGATGTACATTTGTACAAGTGATTATGATTTGAAAATTGAGTATGATGCTGCTTAAAAACGAACAGCAGTACAATGCTTAACAAAAGCATAAAAATTAACACCAGCCACAGTAACATTAGTTATGAAATCAGTAACGTAATGTACCGTATTTTCCGGTCTATAAGCCGCTACTTTTTTCACACGCTTTGAACACTGCAGTTTAAAAAACGATGCGGCTAATTGATGGATTTTTACGGGCTAATGAGCTTCATGCAGCCAAAACATTAAGCCTCGTAACATCGGACCAATGAAATTACCGAACAGGTCACAGTGGATCAATGAAACTGTTCGAATTAAATCAAATGCACTCACACTTAATTCTTCAGATCAGTCATTTTGCGCTTTTTTTCTCGAGACGTAAGTGACATTGAGAGCGACAATGAAAGAGAGACTGAGGAAGTGTGATGAAGTAATTCTGAGGCTGTTCAATTCCGAAACCGAAGAAGACGACTTTAGAGGTTTTAATATGCAGGAGGAAGATGAAGATAGATCAATGACCATTCCTGATAAACAACTGTATTTTTTTTTTAATCAACCGTGTTCCCGGCACTGTTAGGAAAGCATTTAAAAGTTAAAAAGAATCTTTGTGTAACATCTTTCTGTGCAACTATTTCATGTTACAACGTGGACACCTGCTGCTTATAGACAGGTGCGGCCTATATATGTACAATTTTTTTTTCTTTTTAAATGTAGTGTATATTCAGGTGCGCTCTATTGTCCGGAAAGTACGGTACATATTAAATGATAACATATGGTTTGTGATATGATTTTAAAAAGCCACCATACTAAGCCAGATATCTAATATTAATACCAAATAAGAGCTGGAATAGGGTTGGGTTTCTAAACCAACACCAATCCAGGACCATGCAGCACATCTCTCTGGAAGGAAAATGACATAACTGCACTACTCTATTGGGAACACATTTAAGAACATTGGCGTTAATCCAAACCATGTGATATAATTAAACTCAACTGAACCACTTTATGACAGTCGTCTTTCCTTTTTGAAACTTTTGGAAATAAAACAAGAAAAACATCAAAGTATTATTAGACAAAGAATAGACAGCTATCAAACAACTCTGCATGCAATTCATTAATTTAAAAGGATTTCGAGATTTAATACACTCTCAAATGAGCCACAGAAAATGCAATTAAAATGCTTGATGCCAAGTTATGATTTGCTACTGTAAGGATGCACATTACCTTGATGGGTTTCTCTATGTCTGCGCCACAGAGAGACTGCAGAGGGATTTTAAAAGGTCTCCAACAGGGGTTAAGGTTGTTCTTCACCACCTATGATAACAAAATGAAGGAGAGGTGCATCTTCTTCAGTCAGCAGAATGTTTAAATTGTAAGTATCCAGATTACGTCATCTGATTATACAGCAATTTAGCAAAACAGGCACCTTATTTATTTGATTCTGACAATAAAGGGGTCAAGTAATGCAAGAATTAGCACAGGATTAAAAATAATAAAACTTGAATGAGCTTTTATTGTTTTGGAGATAGTCACATATAGTATGTGTCTATCTCCAAAACAATAAAAGCTCATTGAAATAAATTTAAAATAACATTATAATTGCTTTTTCATTCTTACTTGAATAATAGGATTTATATTTTGAAAGTGGTTATTACATTTTCAAAATAGGCAATTTGTGTACTTATTTAAATAAAATACACTGCCTGAGCACTTTATTAGAAATACCTGTACACCTACTCATTCATGCAATTATCTAATCAGCCAATCATGTGGCAGCAGTGCAATGTACAACTGCATGCAGACATGGGCCAGCAGCTTCAGGTAATTAAAAAATGTGATTATCAAGATATTTCTATAACTGCTGATCTCCTGGGATTTTCATGCACAACAGCCACTAGTTTACTCAAAATGGTGCATGCGATGAGGAGTAGAGAGGAGCCAGACTAGCCTGGCACTGAGTTGTGTAATCAGTGGGAGAGACCAATAAAAGAGCGGCTGGAAACAGCAGAGGGGGAGGGAGAGAGAGCCACTGTTGTGGTTTATGTTTGACCTACATTTGTGTGTTTAAGTTATTTGAAGTTTGTTACATTGCAATGAAGAAAAAACATCTAGTGAGTGGAGGGTCTGCATGTTGAAACACCTTGTTGATGAGAGAGATCAGAGGAGAATGACTAGGCTGGTCCGAGGTGACAACAAGTCTATAGTAACTCAAATAAACACACTTAACAGCCGTAGTGATCAGAAAAGCATCTCAAAATGCACTAAACGTCGAGCTTTGAGGTGGATGGGCAACAACAGCAGAGGACCATGTCGAGTTCCACTTCTGTCAGCAAAGAACAGAAAGCTGAGGTTGCAGTGGGCACAGGCTCACCAAAACTGGACAAATTAAAACTCGAGAAATGTAGCCTGGTCAATGACTCTTGATTTCTGAGGCACATGGTAGGGTCAGAATTTGTCATATGGACCCGGCCTGCCTTGTGTCAGGATGTTGGAGATGATGTAATGGTGTGGGGAATGTTTTCTTGGCACACTTTGGGCCCATAAATACCAATCAATCATCGCTTGAATGCCACAGCCTATTAGGAGTATTGTTGCTGAGCATGTGCATCCCTTAATGGCCAAAATTTACCATCTTCTAATGGCTAATTCCAGCAAGACAATGCACCAAGATACAATGTAAAAAAATGTATCAAACGTCTACTGAATCCAGTAGAACACTTTTGGGATGTGGTAGAATGGGAGATGTGTAACATGAAAGTGCACCTGAAAAATCTGCAGGAATTGTGTGATGCAATCATGTCAACATGGACCAGAATCTCAAAGGAATGTTTCTAACATCTTGTTGAATCCATGCCATGAAGAACTGAGACTGTTTTGAGAGTAGAAGGATGCCCTACTCAGTATAAATTCATAATAAAGTGCTCCGTGAGTGTATAAGGACCCCCGCCCCCCCATATTCCTTGCAGAGAATCATACCTCAGTTCTGTGGGCAAGCTGCCACCCTGAGTCGATTTGCTTGTAGAATTCCAGATAGGGGTCTGATTTTCCAAAGAAATCCTGCAATCATCACATTTTGCATAAATGATCTAACTTTGACAGCTTTGTTGATTAAAATAAAAAACAATTTTCAAGAATTAAAAATACTCAATGTGCAATACTCAATAAATACTCAATTAAACAGTTTCTATGACAAGAAAACATATTTGGTTCCGTTAGAAAAGATGTCCAAGAGAGAGTCTAACAAAAACAATGTGCATTAGACATGCATGCTGGAAAATGGATTCATGAGAGCATTAATTAAATCTGTAATTTTAGAACAATTTAAATAATGAAAGACATTTAAATATTATGCCTTCACTCTAATGCAAAGAAAGGTGTTACTATATTTTTTTTAAGTTCTTTTCATAAAAAAACATTAGGTTTTATCTTACCTTTTTATCCAGCTTCCTGGCCTCGACTTCAAAATTCACCACCCTGTTATCCTTAATTTCCTCTGCAATGATCTAGAACAAAAAACATGAATTTTCAACAGAAGGGGAAAAAATAGCTCAAACCTGAAAAAATAAAACTCCCTGGTCTCTTTTCTGTAACTTAAACTAGTATTCTTTACTCCCCCCACGTTCTTCCCAATTTGGTCCGCTCTACCTGGGAAAGGTAAAGGTTACCACATGCTTTCTCTAAGACACAGAAAGCCAATTGTCCCATCTTTTAAACTCTGATTGAAAGGAGAGAAAGAGAATGACGTCCCTCCCACCTAGAAAGCACAGCCAATTATGCTCCCTAGACTTAGGTTATGGATGGCTGTGGCATTGGTGGGATCTGAACTCGTGAACAATGTGAGAATGGGCAACACATTTAATCAGATGGGACAAATAAATGTTTTTGTCCCTCAAATTAAAATAAATCAGACTGTACTGTTCAGTCAAGTATGCAAACATATCAAAACAACCTGCACTGTAAACACTCCTCCATAATTAACTACACTGAATGTTCTATGAGCAGTCTAACAAATCTAGCAATGGCACATAACTGCAGCCAATTTATTAATACAAAAGCTAAGCAACATATCTCAACGTTCTTTCTATCCTATTAATGCAGTATAATGGATGAATATTTACAGTAATGGTTCCTTTTCCTGCTGGTCTTTTGTTCTTCAAGATCAGTGGTCTGGTCAGCTTCCCACTGGACACAATCTGTGTTTCCAAAGGACATAAACCAGAAAAAAATGACTAAAAAGTCTTTAAATATGCTTCAGATACATGCAAACATTAAGAACCCAATTTCTGCGATTGTGAAATCCTGGAGTGACTGGATTATATCCTTTTTACAACAAATGTCATGTGACATGCCTAGGTTTTCCTAGGTTTTTAGCCCATCAATCAAATCCAACCTATATGCTGATGTATTTACATGTGACATTGGCAACTCCTGAAAAACAGTCACCTCCTTACAGATGTAGGCGCAATAATCAAGGACGTTTATTCAAAACATGTGAGTAAATTGCACTTTCAGGAACCGATAAGCAGAACTGAAATGGTTGGGGGTTTTTTTTATCAGTTACCACACTCTTGGAATTTTGTTACCAATTTATACTTTAGAACCGGGTTTCGATTCCCAGCCATGCTGTAGACACATAACAGTGTGTTCATCTAGAGAAAACATGTTACCATAGTGCATGTATTCTTCTATTAGTGCTTCTCCTAATCCAAGGTGAAAGTACCTTAATTAGTACCTTTACATAACTACACATACATTAGTGGAAATATGATGAACTGATATAAGAGCAACTCAAACAGCATTGCACCAGACGTTGCTAAAGAGAGAGCAGTGTAATTATGATTTTTGTTGATCAACAGTAAACAGCACACTTTCTTACCTGACCCAAGGTACACTCCAACTCTCCAAGGAAGTCATCGTCACTCAGATCAACGGTTTTGTTGTCTATATCGTAAATGCCAAATTTAAGCTTCTGTACAATTTCGAACTGATAATCTATGAGAAACTTCTTGGCAAATTTGGGATTCAGGCAATTTTGAACTTTTTCTGTTCGGCCCACCTGAGAAGCCAAAAAAAATACCCTTTGTTAAAAATTGGTTATAAACAATGCCGTTTTCTTGAGGTCTGGCCTTTACCCACCTTTATTTAGTATGCCAGGTCTTAAATACTCACCTCAAACCAGTGATTTCCAGATGCATTCATATGCAAGACACACAGGGGGTCAGACTTGGAGCCCACATCCATGTCCAAAAGTTTTTCACAGGAGACTGTGAGCTCCACTTTGGTCACACACTGCGTCGCCATTGAAGGAAACCTTAAAACATCATACAGAAAATAATGGTTTTATGGAAAATGTTTGCTTTCAATGTTTTACCTATCCATGTTTTGTCCACAGTGTTTTTAATTTGAAATATGGTGTATTATAATAATAAATAACATACTGTACAGCACCTTGCATACGTATTTACAAGACAGAAGAAAACTTTACCACATCACTTCAGTTATTGCATCACTTCTTGTTTTCAAGCACAAAAGTCTAACGCCACCTATAGGAGTTATATCTGTGTAATAACTGTGTAACTTTGGAAAACAAAGGTTACAAAACACTGAAACAGTTCATCCTCGTCCCTTGCCACAGCACTGCGGTTTACACGCCTGTAACTTACAGTGGTGTGAAAAAGTGTTTGCCCCCTTCCTCATTTCCTGTTCCTTTGCATGTTTGTCACA
>JAFFST010053502.1:17024-27735 GCA_022414735.1 Noturus placidus
GGGGGGGGGGGGGGGGGGTCAAATCATATTTGCAAATACACTATGTTAACAGTTGTAGGACTCCCTATTCTACATTTGTCCTGACATGTTCATATGTCCTAAGGTATACTCCCTTTCGCAGTGAAAACATGATTAGATGTATTATAATAGTTTATAAACTTAATGAGTTTGGGCAACCGAACACTGACATTTTCACCTCTTTTTGCATGTTTATTTAGACATCCCTGCTGTCCCTCAATGAATGCTTTAAACTCCAATCATGATAATTGAAAGTTTAATCTAACTTGAATTTCTGCTTTGCCCAACCCCTCTGACATCCTGTTACTTTTGTCTGACCAGACATCCTCCATATGGCTAAATACACGCTCAGCATAAGCGTTACTGACGGGGGCAGACAAAACAAAGGTTACCACTTTGAGCAATTCAGTCTCTGCTTTCTCCTTCTTGAAAAAAATGCCCATTTCTTGACTTGTGCCAGTTCTTCTGATACAGTTTGTCTTTGTCAATGCCTAGAGTTATCGTTCGAGCTAACATTGGAACACTCAGTTGCCGTGAAGCACTCTGTGGTATACACTGCTAGCTCCGCTACTGCTATCATGTCGTCCTCTGGTGAACCTTTTTTGTCATAAACATTGCAATGGTTAGAGTTTTGCATTTGCTTAATACAAATCTATGGTGCTCCTTTGTTTTTGCATGATTTTCCAGCGCTGTTTTCCTTCGTATTTAACAGAAATTTTGGCAGGACACAAAACACAGGTGGCAGAGAACAAAATACAGGTGGGTCTTTCCCATTCAGAAAAGTTTTCTCTTTTTGCCCAATCTGAGTTGTAAGTTGTAAATCGATTTTTCCTTAACGCTGGTGGTTAATCCAATTTTGTTTTGCCGTCTTCCTCGTCAGTCTCTCCCCCATTTCACAAAACTAACAAAATAAATAGAATGATTTAAAAAAGCTAGCTACTGTATCAACTAAACTTACAAGGAGGGATTGTGGATGTGGATGTCCAGACCAGGCACTTCTCACTGCCTACTGACAGGTGACATCACATAAGCTTTCGTATTTCTGCTACCAATCAAAGAAAAGTATACCCATGGCCAGTCTTTGCAGTCTTTTACCAGTTTATGGACACAAGATTGGATGTATGAACATAACAAGGAAGAAAAAAGAATAGTAGTAGAAGGAAACCAAATGAGGTTTCATTTGAAACTATGAAATACTAATTTAGAAGTACAATTTCACAAAAAACTGGGAAAGAATATAGATTTACCAGGACAGTCTCTCAAAAAAGAGAACAATCCCAGGGAAACCAGGATGAGTGGCAACGCTAATTAAAACCCATGCTAGTACAAAATAAAGACTTTTAAACAGCTGTAGTGACCATATGCATGAAAGGGTTATGTTTCCACTATCACTTTCTTCAAAGCTGTGAATAGGAAAGATTAGTGCCTCTGAAAAGATGCTGGAACACCGTGTTAAAACTGTCTAAATAAACCCCTGATATTGCAGGACTTTTGGTTTGAAACAATGGCCTTCTCATTATATTGGGACCTGGATTATTGCAGTTCTGTTTCATTAACTGCAAGGGTCATTTAGCCTAAGGATTATGAATGGATGGATAATCAATATATATTGTGATTGTGTCAGGATTTATTGCATTCATTTCTATATCTTCATAAAACAGTTTTCTTTGTTTATTCTAATATGATGACTAAATCTGTGCTATTGATCCCAATGCAAGGATAACAATGCTATAAATAATGAACATGCACATAAAACCAAGGCTGTTTTCACATGCAGTGCTTCCAAAAAGTATTCACAACGCTTCACTTTTCCAGCCTTATTCCAAAATGCATTAAATTAATTATTTTCCTCAAAATTATATAAGCAATACCCCACAATGACAACATAAAAGAAGTTTGTTTAAAATCTTTGCAAATTTATTAAAAAAAAAAACAAACAAACAAAAAAACCACATTTACATAAGTATTCACAGCCTTTGCTCAATAATTTGTTGAAGAACCTTTGGCACCAATTATAGCCTCAAGTCTTTTTGAGAATTATGCTACAAGCTTGGCACACCTATTTTTGGGCAGTTTCTCCCATTCTTCTTTGCAGGACCTCTCAAGCTCCGTCAGGTTGAATGGGGAGTGTTGGTGCACAGCCATTTTCAGATCTCTCCAGAGATGTTCAATCGGGTTCAAGTCCGGGCTCTGGCTGGGCCACTCAAGGACATTCACAGAGTTGTCCTGTAGCCACTCCTTTGTTATCTTGGCTGTGTGCTTAGGGTCATTGTCCTGTTGGAAGATGAACCTTCTCCCCAGTCTGAGGTCCAGAGTGCTCTGGAGCAGGTTTTCTTCAAGGATGTCTCTATACATTGTTGCATTCATCTTTCCCACGATCCTGACTAGTGTCAAGGTTCCTGCTGCTGAAAAAACATCCCCACAGCATGATGCTTCCACCACCATGCTTCACTGTAGGGATGGTATTGGCCAGGTGATGACAGGTGCCTGGTTTCCTCCAGACATGACACCTCCAGACTTCTTCCATTTACGGATGATGGAGGCCACTGTGCTCATTGGGACCTTCAATGCTGCAGAAATGTTTCTGTACCCTTCCGCAGATCTGTGCCTCGATACAATCTTGTCTCGGAGGTCTCCAGACAATTCCTTGGACTTCATGGCTTGGTTTGTGCTCTGACATACATTGTTAACTATGGGACCTTTTTATATAGACAGGTGTGTTTTTCCAAATCATGTCCAATCAACTGAATTTACCACAGGTGGACTCCAATCAAGTTGTAGAAAAATCTCAAGGATGATCAGTGGGAACAGGACACAAGTGAGCTCAATTTTGAGTATCATGGCAAAGGCTGTGAATACTTATGAAAATGTGCTTTTTTATTTTTTATTTTTAATAAATTTGCAAAAATTTCAAACAAACTTCTTTCATGTTGTCATTATGGGGTATTGTTTGTAGGATTTTGAGGAAAATAATGAATTTAATCCATTTTGGAATAAGACTGTACCATAACAAAATGTGGAAAAAGTGAAGCGCCGTCAATACTTTCCGGATGCACCATATGAAGTGTTTAGAATTGACCCCATATGTGATGTATGTGATATAAGAGAGCTTTGTGTAGTTTGTTTAGGCAGTTTGGAAGTCAGGAAGGTGTTTTGGTCAACACCCATAGCAATTGCACTTGAGTGTGGACCAACACACCCAGTGTATTACATTATCCATCCATCTATCCACCCATTTTCCATACCACTTAACCTACACAGGGTCATGGGGAAGCCTGGTGCATATCCCAAGGAACTTGGGGCACACCCTGGACAAGGTGCCAACTCATAGAATGGCACAATCCTCACATATGCACACACTAATGAAAAATTTGGAATTGCCAAACAGCCTATAGTGTGTGTCTATGGACTGGGAAAGGAAACCGGAGTACCCGGAGGAAACCCCTGAAGCACAGGGACTCCCACTAATTGTGAATGGCGATCAGGGCAGCTAAGAAACCATAATGCAATGAAACAGGGTAAATGCAGCACAACCACATTTATTCTCACCATTCATGCCATGTTATGCATTCAAACTATTTTATGTTGGTGTGGAAAACCAGATGTGGAGGGAAAACTATATAATGGAATTTACTCTAATCCTGCCGAATTTTACCAGAAAGTGGCGATAGGTGGGGGAAAGCAGGATGAAATCTGAAGATGTAGCAATCTACACCACCCTGTTGAACAAGGAAATATTAATACTTATTTTTATTACTTAAATCACCCACAAAGGAACACAGGTTAATTTGTTTAGAAAGCGGAGGGCCAGATACATGGATACTAAAATACAAAAGTTTTATATAATACCATAATCCAGCAATAACTTTAAAACATTAAAAGGTTGTATGATCTAGGAAGAAGAATGCACATATAAACAACACTTCAAAAAAGGGAGACAGAGGCTTACCAGTGGCAGGTAGGCTAGATGACGAGCACAAGGCCCCTATAATCACAAAATATTACCACCTGGTGCACAAGTCTCACCATGCACACAGAAGCACACATATGAGAGATCAAACATGAATACATATCACTCAGTGAGAGAAGTCCCACCGCTACACAAGGAGCCTGGCTAGCTGCCTGCCCTGGGCCTCAGCACTAGCACCTGCAAAAAATGATACAAATGAACACAAAACAAATACTCCAATAAAGAACACACCCCCACCCCAAATAATAATGGCTTACAGTTGAACCATATAACAAAAAACACACAATGACAGCACAAGAGTGTGGTACTCAATTGTTAAGCAGGGAGAAGTAGAGACATAAAACACCTGCTTATAGCTTTGGCCTCTCTCTATAAACGGAGTTCAACACATTAAATCGACAACAAAAATACAAGAATCCATACAAGACAAGAAATACAATACACACCAACTAAAGAAAAGCAAATACAAACAAATCAGCAGTGTTGGATGTTGCCCCAAAGGCTTAGTCAGACGTGAGGTTGTCTAAATTGCAGATTATTTCTCCTAAATTTTAAACACACAGTAGAAGATTGTTTTATTTAAAATGTTGTTTTATTAAAAAAAAAAAAAAACAAACAATAAAAAAAACTATTTTAAAGTACTCATCAATAGCAATGGTTACACATACTTGCATGTTGTAGCTACCTCCAAAGCAGAAGGGATCAAAGCCGGAATGGGCGGTCCTCAGGCAGTGATGGACAAGCAGCGTTCTAACACACTTGCGGTGCTCTGAAGTTAAATTTTTTATGCTCCCTAAGAGCATCTGATTGGACAAACCATGTACCCAAAGGTGTGGTACAATAATTATGGACAAATTGGTGCAATGCACACTGATGGTCTCACTACATTGGGAAATCCTTATTTTTAGGTTGTTTTCAACCACAGACAATGCACCAACCAGCTCCCACACTGTGCCTCTTTATTCATTTAACTATTTTTTGCATGTTGACTTGTGTCCAGGATTCAGTAACGATCTAAATTATTAAATGCATAAATGGAAATTTAATTGGTAATTAAGTCAGCGCCATCATAATTATCTCACACAGAGTGTGCCTAGCTTGCACGTGGTTTTCCTGAGAAAAGTATGCATCCTCACCTCTTCTGAGTGGGGGAGGAACCACCTACAGCTCAGCAAGGAGACAGACAAGAAAGGCATGAAAACTGTATGCGGGAAATGCGGTGCAGTTAAGGACCTCTGAAGATCTCCATAAATAAATTAACTCTTTAGTACTCAACTATGTGCTTTCCTCTGTGACATTTACTGCCTATGTTAATGCATAGTTTTATCCCATGGTCTCAACAACCTCCATAAATAAATGAGTCCATTAATACACTACAGCATACCTCTGTGACATTTACTGCTTGTCTAAGCTGCTGTCCATGATGTTGACTGATAATAATTGTCCATTTACATTTGATTTGTTACGAACCCGGTCTAGGTCAGGCCGCAACATACAAAAAAGAAAGAAAAAGTTGGCGAGACCAATATTGCGTTTTGGGTTGTTTATTTTAGACACACAGTGGTCTTTATCTTCAGAAGCCGGCCAGGCCAAAATAATAAACAAAAGTCCCTCTAACTTCACCGAAAGATCTTACTAAACTACAAGAAAAGAAAACCAAAAATACACCTTCTTCACTCACTCCCTGGCTAAACCCAAAACAGGAGAAAAAGGTGAAAAACAAATGGCACCGACTTCCTACTAACCACTCTAACCGTGCACTATTTACAAAGGTGACTAATCGTGAACTTAAATAACAAAATGCTATATACAAATATACATATACGCGAGCCGTAATGGGACAGGGAAAAAACAGTCAAAACAGGCGAAATGGTCATACACAAGCGAATTAGTCAGAACAGGCGAAATAGTCATACACAGTCAAATTATTCAACACAGGCAAGATGCACTTCTCTCTAACACAACCCAAAGTCAATGATCTGCCCTGGGCTGCAGACTGATTAGGCTTAAGTATGGTTTCCGAATATGCTGGCAACCAATCCCGTCGCACAAGGCTGGAGCAGGCGGGAACAAGATGTATGCAGTAGGCGGGGTCTAGAGAAGGCGGGAGGAGAAAAAGTGAAACAGACACCAATGGGACATAGGGCAAGCAGACATATATATATAATAACGTAACAGATTAGAAGAAATAAGACCCTCACAGTGGGCAGACAAACAATCAATGACATAATGACCGAGAGGACAAAGCTGACTTCATGTGTCATGCACTCAGCGGTAAAGATGCAGCACTTTAGGGGTGTTCATCAGGATTTGGATCATGTGGGTCCCAATAAAGATTTTTGCAGAAGCCAGTGTTGGTGGGCAGGAGCAAGCAATCAGATATGAATCTTGCAGGACAACAAAAGGCCATGTTGAGTAACTTTACAGTGCACCAGGCAGGTCAGAATTCCTTTGCATTTATGACTTTTGGCAGACACCCTTATGTAGAGCAACCTACAGAAGTGAACATTAAATTTTACATTTACTGTATACAGCTGTGTAGTTGATGGTTAAGAGCCTTACTCAAGGGCCTAGCAGTGGCAGCTTAGAAGTTCTGGGACTTGGACTCATGACCTTTCAGTGAGTAGTCCAATGATGCTGTGGTTGTCCTCAAACACCTATTATTCAGTGTGGATAAAAGCAAGCTCTACGCTTGCTAAAAACATGCCAAATTGCAATACTGACCTGAAACCTACACACAATTTACTATTTACTTATAGCTAATTACTTTTCTATTGTTTTGTAATATTGCTATTCTTATCATTGCTACTTTATAAAGTGGTACCCAAGTGAATGAAAACATAAATCTATAGTATATTGCAGTTACCAAAAACAGTTTATACCAAAGACTCACCTGTTCTTCAGTGGATAACTTCACTTTGGATGCTTTTGACTTGGACCAGTGAGCTGCTGGTATAATCATAACAACTTTTCATACCGTACATCCTTTCAGCATAGTCAGTATTATTTGACTATACAAAATTATGGAAGAGTAATAATTTATAATCCCAGTGTTTGGTGTCACCCATAAGAGGATGGATTCCCTTTTGTGTCTAGTTCCTCTCAAGGTTTCTTCTACATGCCATTTTTCCTTCACAGTGTGACCTCTGGCCTGCTTATTAGCGATCTAGGTCTACATCTAGATTTCTGTAAAACGTTTTTGTTACAGTGACAATAACTACACTATATCAACCAAAAATGGCAACATTTAGAACTGCTATGTAGAACCCCACCATAGAGTGTTTTCCCATCAGATGAGGTACCACATAGAACCAGTCTGGGAAGTATATTATGCACAACATTAACAATGTTACACATTACGTATATTAATGTGCAATTATGCACAACATTAACCATGAATATGTTACAGACTTTTATCTAACAATACACAATATATATCTAACATTAGTAATATGGAAACATGATTGTGACAAGAGTTTGTGGTCTGTATTACAGTAAATTAATCAAGAATAATTACTTAAATACTTTCTATTTGCAGAAGAGAAAACTAACAACTACCATTATCCTAACTCCTCTGCTAACGTAATGGAAGGTGCACGATGTTATGTGAAAAGGGTCTATTCACGGTCATTTGACTATTCTGTCCTATTGCTTGACTAAGACTTAATTAACTTCTGCAAATATAATCATCACTTTTAGCAATATTTTTGATAAACAAAGTTATGACTGGAGAATATGTTAAAAATATGTTCTGTACAAACTGGCAATCAAAAAACAACCATAAAAAAGATCACATGGCTGAGTTCCACTATTAAGAAATATGGAAATGCATGTCCCTTCATTGACGTGGCTGGCCTTTACTTACACCATTGCCTTTAAAAAATGTTTTGTAGTGTATATACCTCATCTTCCAGGTTTATCAAGATTCATAATTCTAATGAAAAGTGGGATTCACTCCCAAGCAGGTCTCTACTATTGGCAGTTTTTTTTCTAGTACATCAAGAAAGAGGCCACAGCATAAACCATCTTCTTTCTTTATCTATCAGAAGGTCTTAGACAAGTGTGATGAGAATGTGGTCTGGTGTGCATATGAGTTTGAAAAGCTTCTTTAATTTGAAAGCTTCTCTAAATCCCTGCAGAAACTGCACTGCAATCAGCTTTCAAGTCTGTTTCTTTTTGCACTGTCTGAATGTGCTATTATACTCTGACATTAATGATGTTGAACAAGCACTCTGCACAAACACTTTTTCACACCACTGTATATATATATATATATATATATATATATATATATATATATATATATATATATATATATATTTCTAATATATTTCTAATAGATTTCCAAACATCAATATAAAATTAGTGGCTTAGTGTTTAGCATGTTTGCCTTGCAGTTCTAAGGTTGGGGGTTTGAATCCTGCTTCTGCGCTGTGTGCATGTTTTCCCCTTGCTTCAGAGGTTTCCTCCGGGTACTCCGGTTTCCTCCCCCTGTCCAAAGACATGCATGGTTGGCTGATTGGCGTGTCTAAAGTGTCCGTTGTGTTTGAATGGGTGTGTGAGTGTGTATGTGATTGTGCCCTGCGATGGACTGGCACCCCATCCAGGGTGTTCCGCTCCTTGTGCCCTTGAGTTCCCTGGGATAGACTCCAGGCTCCCTGCAACTCTGTAGGATAAGCAATACAGAAAATGAATGGATAATAATAATAATAAAAAAAAAGAAAATTACTGTATTTTTCTAAGTAATGGTGCATATTAAGTAAAAGACCACAATTCTCACAGCAACTGACAGCAAGTGACAAGTCTGCAGAAGACGTTTTATGAAACAATCTAATCACTGATTAAAAGTCAGATTATGATATAATGTGTATATAGGTTAGAGTGGCACAGTAGTGTTACTTCCTCACAGCTGCAGAGTCTCCGGTATAATCCTGAGGTCAGGTTACGGTCTGTGTGAACTTTAACATGTTCTCCCTGTGTTTGTGTAGGCTTCCTCTGCATACTCTGGTTCTCTTCAACTGTCCAAAAAACATGCAGGATATAATGGTGGATATGATAAATTGCCCCATGGTGTGAATGAGTGTGTGCATGGTTTCTGGCAATGTCTGATGTCCCATCCAGTGTGCAAATAGGAATCACTAGAAATATAAATAAATAGAATTTATTGGGATAAGTCTTTTGCACAGTGCTGTATGCAGTAGCATTGAGACGTTCAGGATATTAGTAAAACTGTAACATGTCCATTTGTTGTAAATGTCAGATATTTTTGAGTAGTAATTAACAATTAATTAACAATAACTTGCCAGTTGCCAACAGAATGTTCAAATCATCAAACCAGCCAATGAAATCATCCCAAGAATTCATGACTCATAAAAAAAGAAAAGAAAAGTTTGAATGGTTATGGTCAAGGTGAGTGGTTTTCATTCAGCTTTTTTGTGAATGTATTTCTGTGAAATTCAATTTTTAATTTCTATGACTAATGTTTCTATAATGAAGTACAAAAACGTTCTAAGCTTGGTTGATTTTATTTTTCCATGTCCCCCCTCAAACATCCATTCCAGCTAGTTCAATAAAATGCTGGATAAACTAATCAACTAACAGTGCTTACAACAGATAGCTAATGATGTTAAAGGAAGTGAAAGTACAAAGCAAAGCATTCTCACTACTGGTATATGCCCGTAGACTATTTAACTACTCCACATATTGGACCTGGGAGACTCTTAGAACCTCCACTCCCTCTTGGAACATTTTTCAAACAACTGATAATCAATAAGCCTGATTTGTTAGCAAAATATGCTATAGAGTAAACTTGCTTTTAAATTTGCTTTCTCCCTGGAGAAGTGTCATAGCTCTGTCTATAGTGAAGCTCTAGGGACGAGAAATGAAATAAAGCCTCTTTAGGCATCACTTCTCAGAATTACTGCCTTAATGGAATAGCATAATTCAGGATGGTGGGTTCCTAACTGTCCGGCAACATGCTGGGTGGAAAGTAATAGCTTGCCATGGGTGTAATGTACTGTGTAGCTAATAAACTAAAATGTCAGTCTGTAATTAAAAAAAAGGAACAAGAGGAATAGCCTGCTACAATTTTCTCCTCATATGCAATAGTGTTTTTTACTTTATTTGAAGTGTGGTTGTCTGTGGTGCAGTGTAAAAGACCAGGAAGCTTTTCTCTTCTGCAGTGGTATAACATGGAAACAGCCTTCAGGCAGGTATTTGGGAATATGCGGAGCTTTCTGATGAATATTAGGGAGACTCTTTAGCCTGGCTGATAATAACAAAGAAAATGCCTTTGTGTTTACATTGTATGTATAGTAGCACTAAGGTAAATAGAAGCATCAGTGGAACTTTAGTATTTTTCCTACTTTTTGAATATTAGTTCTTAATTTTGTTTACAATTTTCTTATATAAAAAAAGAATATATGAATGGAAATAAAGTACATCCACATTCAAATCTATTCAGTCCAAGGACAGATCTTTGCATACTCTTAAACTGATGCTGCATTTCATTGATTTGTTCTGAAAGTACACCCAGATGCTCAGTATCATCCTATTCAGTCACACAACTGCTTCCTCTTATATTTAGTTTTAAACACAAGTGAAATGAGAATGAAGAAGATGAAATGAGTTTGAGTACAAAAGTATGATAAATCCAAACAAACAATTGTGCAAAATTTCTTAAATCCAAAGTATAATAAATTTGTTATTATTACAGTTGTGCAA
>JAFFST010053502.1:38511-60634 GCA_022414735.1 Noturus placidus
GGGGCTGAATAATTTTGTTCGCCCAATTTTTCAGTTTTTTATTTGTTGAAAAAGTTTGAAATATTCAATAAATTTCATTCCACTTCATGATTGTGTCCCACCTGTTGTTGATTCTTCACAAAAAAATACAGTTTTATATCTTTATGTTTGAGGCCTGAAATGTGGCAAAAGGTTGAACAGTTCAAGGGGGCCGAATACTTTCGCAAGGCACTGTATATGTTACTCCAGATGAGGGCCGCTCCAAAAACCGTGAGCTGGACAGCCATTTAAGACTACACCCCAGCCTGTGAGGGACACGTCTGTCATTACTGTCTTGCAGTAAGGAGATGCCCCTAGAGATACCCACCTCCAAATACTCAGAGCACATAGGCATCGCCGCGTGATACTGATTACTCTCAGAGGTTTCATCCTCGGATGAAACCCCCGACTTCTCAGCCACCACTGAAACGGTCTCATGTGCAATAGGCCCAATGGTATGGCGTAAATGGCTGAACAGTCTCTCATAGAGACTGGAGGGGATTCCCAGACCTATTTTTATCTTGCTCAAATTTGATAGGATCGATCCTACATGTGTTGAGGATAGAAACATCCTCATTGTAGTAGAATCCCATATAGCCCCTAAAAAAGTTGTCCTTCTCATTGGAGAAAGCATACTTTTTTGACGTTCAACCTGAGCCCCAAGCTCTTCATGTGGGTGAGAATAACATTTCGATGTTGAACTGCAAGTTCCTTGGATCGTGCTAGAATTAACCAGTCGTTCAGGTAATTTAGTACACTGATGCCCTGGAGTCCCAAGGAGCCAGAGCAGCATCTATGCACTTTGTGAAGGTGCGAGGGGATAAAGCTAGCCCGAAGGGAAGAACCCGAAATTGGTATGCATTGTCTCCAAATGCAAAACTCAGGAACTTCCTGTGTGGCTGGGCGATATTACTATGTGGAAATATGCATCTTTCAGATCTAGCAAATGATTTCTAAATGACGAGAACTCTAACCAGAAATAGGGCATCAGGATGGATCAGACAGTTCTGGAGAGCAGAAGGAGTCAGGATCACTGGTGTTCTCAAGAGTAGCATGTGTAGCGAGAGAGAGAGAGATATTATTAGGTATGCTAATTGTCATGTAATGGCATCCAAGAATCCCAGTTCATCACAACACTCTTCATCTGCAACTGATCATAACCATTCAAATAAGGACTGATCCAGGAGAATGCCTTTTCCTTAATGCCAACACCACTTTCTAGTCTATCAAGGAAAATAGTATGATCAGTCTATCAAGGAAAATAGTATGTCAAAAGCTGCACTAAGGTCAAGCAACACAAGCAATGAGACAAACACCTGATCAGAGGCCTATTAATAGGTCATTTACCACTTTAACCAGTGCTGTATCTGTGCTGTGATGAGGACTAAATCCTGACTGATACATTTCATGAATGTTATTCATATGTAGATATGAGTAAGATTGCTGTGCTACAACCTTTTCTAGGATCTTGGTGATAAAGAGGAGGTTTGAAATTGGCCTATAGTGGGGCAAGTAATTTTTTTTAATCAGGGGTTTGATAACGGCTAAATTAAAATTATTAGTGTTATATCACAGCTAACTAGGGACTCCAATTTCCAGAATACAGCCTACTGACATGGCTGCCACGGACTACAACTCCAAACCCAGCACACAGGCACGTTCAAAATCTCTGGCGGTCTAAACACACACACACCTGTTGCCAATTATACGCCCACACACACACCACTCTTTAAAAGAGACTTTTCAGTCACAAAGACTTTGCAAAGTATACACTCAGTAGATTTTTTCCTCTGTCCATTCTATTCCTCTATTGTTTACTATTGCATTTCTGGTTTATGATTGTTTGTTCTCAACTTTGATTTACTGCCCATCTTTATCCAGTCTTTTTGTCTGATTGACTGATCCTTGTATGACTACTGTTTATGATTTTGCGTGACAATTTTGATTTTTTTAAATTTCATTAAAGCTGCCTTACCTGCAATTGCTTCCATCTGATCATCCATCATATGACATTTAGGTACATAGTAAGTGCTAAGGCCTATGATAAATTGCTCTTAGGTGTGAATGAGAATGTGTGTGCATGGTGCCCTGCAATGGACTAGTATCCAATTTGGAGTGTGTGGCAGACTACAAACAAGAAAAGACAGGACTGCCTTCAATGCACTCAATCCCTGCTGACCAGCTATCACATACCAAAACACAGACTGGTAAGTGCAAGCTGTTGGGACAAAATAAAGCTGGTTAACCAGTTAGTACTGGTTGATAAATTAGGGGAGATTTGGACAGATATGCTTGACATAATCAAGAATTGAGATTTTCTTGTGTATACTATTGTGTTAGCAAGAATAATTTTCATGTACTGTAACAGCACAATTCTACCAACTTGACCAGATCTGCTGTGTTTTATTCAGTCTCAGCCAGATTTCGCAGCAGTGAAATATGGTAGTTACTCAACATTGTTGTGTTTTACATACATTACATCATTATCCATGACTTTACCTACTCCTTCCTCCACGTTTTTCATCAGCGTCCAAATGTGAAATCCATCTTGGCACCACAAACAACCAGCAAACAGTAAACATGTAGCCTAAATACAATACAGTATATGAATTATTGTGAGGAAAGAATGAGTGACAATCCTTTGTCATTAGCAGACTGTATAAAACATGCCACTTGATTTTCAAATGAGGTTACAAGAGAAACTCAGTGTCCTCTTTTGTTTCATTCAATTATTAGAGATATCAAAGACAGCTTCTCAGTGCTAATATTTTGAAATGTTACTGGGAATAAGATTTAGAGAAACCATGTTTAAATTAAAATAGGCAATTTTAGTCTTTTTCACTATCCGGACATGCTGGATGAGTCGAGTTCAGCAGAACAAATTGACACATATGGCAATATTTTCCAACTCTTTCTTGCCAAAACATTCTAGATTCATCAAATTGTGAGGGCATCTCTTGTGCACAGCGTGCTTCAGGTCACAGATTTTTAGATGGATTCAGATTTGGCCTCTGGCTAGGTCATTCAAAAGCCTCCTTCTTTGGGGTAAGCCATTCCTTTTTTTCATTTGGCTTTGGGTCTTTGTTATACTAAAATATTAAATTCTTTTTCATCTTTAGCTTACTAGCAGACCCCTGATGATTTTGTACTAAAATCAACTGGTATTTGTAGCTATTTGTGATTTCTCCTACCTTGATAAAAGCCTCAGTTCTAGGTGAAGAAAAGAATCCCTAAAGCATGATGCTGCTACTACCATGTTTCACCTTGGGTATGGTGTTCTTCTTGTTTTGTGCTTTTTTTTTTTTTTTTTGCACCAAACATACCTTTTGGAATTAGTATCTTTTAAAATAACACATTTTGCTACATGTTTTGAAGTGAGTTAGTTGACCTTGGATGCTTTTTGAGAAAAAGAACTTCTGTCTAGTCACCCTACCTTATAGCCCAGACATGTGAGGAATACAAGGGACTGTTGTCACATGCAGAGAATAATCAGTACTTGTCAGATATTCCTGCAACTCCTTTAATGTTGCCGTAGGTCTCATGGCAGCCTCCCTGGTAAGTTTTTGTGTTTCGTAGGGACGTTCTGTTCTTGGTGAGGTCACTGTGGTGCTCCATTTTCACTATTTGTTTTTGATGGCCTTCAGTCATTCATGGTACATCTAATGTTTTGGAAATTCTTTTACAGCACTCTTCTGATCAATACCTTTCAACAAGTGAGATACCATGCATGCTTTGTAAGTTCTTTGTGGACCATAGCTATAGCAGTCAGATGATACCAAGATGATGTGAAGAAAATCCTACAGAAACAGCTCGTCTTCTTTTGGGGTTAATCAGAATAATTTCATTGATAGCTATATGATAATTACTTTTGAACATGAGATTGCATGTGATTGGTTCAGTTACATCCCCAATTAAAAAAGGGTGTGCAAGCAGGTTATTGTATATTTTTCTCCTGTTTTTTCCTAAAATATTTAGGATTATTTTTCAAAATTTTTATAAATTGTAATGTCACATTAAGGGTGGAAAAAGTTCTGACATGATTTATCTTGGCTTTGTTTATTTATTTGTGACAAAAATCCAGACAGAACTAGTCAGATGGAGTAGATTTTACGGCAGGTTTACCTCAGGAGTCTGAAGGAGTTTTAAGACACTGACAGGAAACCCTGCGAAAATAGTTATTTTCAACTTTTTTAAATAAACAACAAATACAATAAATGTGATGTAGTATTTTTATTCCCTCTTTTTATTTTTAAATATAATTATATATTTTTAAATATAATAAGCACAATAGTAAACAAGACAAGCAGTTGTGTTTGTTTGCTATCAACTAGTACCTAAAACGTGACAAATGAACAGTAAGAAAATGAACTTTACTTTTTTATGATACAACAGTAATGTTCCCGACAGAGTGTCCCCTCATTGTCATTCACTGGATAAGGAATAGTGAACGAATGAGCTCAAGTCTGTTAGAACACTGACTTACAAAATGGAGGCAACACCCCTATGAAGCTTCATAGTAGTTCACTGATCCATAACATCCCAACAAAAAATGGGTGTGTGAATTTGTATGTGATTGTGCCCTGCGATGGATTGGCACCCTGTCCAGGGTGTTCCTCGCCTTGTGCCCCATGCTCCCTGGGATAGGCTCCAGGTTTACCTGTGACCCTGAAGGAAGGGTAAGCAGTAAATAAGATGGATGGATGGATGTACCTAATTTTTCATATATTCTCTCTTATAACTTCAGTTCCCGTGTGACTATCCCTTACTGCTAGATTAAAAAGTGGCTGCTGTAATCTGACCTTTTGTTTGACATCCCATTTGAACCAATAGGGGCTTCCCTGTCCTGTCCATGCCTTCATTAGCCAATGAGGGGAAGTGTCTTCCCCCATTCCTTCATGAAAAGCTTTAGTCTGTTGCAACCGATTGTGTCAATGACTGGTGCATCGTATAGCCAATGAAATTCTGAAAAATACATTCTGGTTCATGAGTGAGTTTCAACACTTCAAATTAAGTGTCCCTGCATAACCAGTGGCAAATATTCTAATATTTTTGCATGTAAACGTGTGCAAAGGTTTCAACTTTTCATGTGACAACACTGAAGAAATGACACTTTGCTACAATGTAAAGTAGTGAGTGTACAGCTTGTGTAACAGTGTAAATTTGCTGTCTCCTCAAAATAACTCAACAGACAGCCATTAATGTTTAAACCGCTGGCAGCAACAGTGAGTACAGCCCTAAGTGAAAATATTCAAATAGGGCCTTTTTTGTAAATAATGAAAAAATTACAAAATTGTGAGTGGTGTACTCACTTTTGTGAGATACTGTAGCTCCCAGTAGTAATCTGCAGCCATCTGTATGCAAAGAAAAAATAAAATAAAAAAAGATGGGAGAAAAAAACTTCTATTTCAATGTTACTGATAACTCAACATCAGTGGCATTTAGTGATTTTGACATCTGAGGAGGAAAAAAAAAACATCAGAGTGTCACCTTTCAAAAGAAACCAAAACCATGTATGTACTCCAAATGGTTCAAGAACAGCTTTCATTTTACTTTGGGTATGTTTTGCTAATTTAACAGGTGCTTTAACAAGGGTAATATCCATTGAACATAAGATATGCAATGAGTGTATGAATAATAATGCTATTCACACTGATTCTGCTTCTAAACATACATGTAAAATCATTTGTGTTGGGCTGTATTACACCACCCAAGCATGGATTATTTTCCTATAATAGCACATGACAGCGCAAGAATTATTCCTGTGGTTTTTAATCACTAATGTATACATAATTATGTGTAACCTAATAAAAATTTCAAACGTTACAGTAGTCCTATATTATGAATCTGGAACTTAAAAAATGTCCAAAAAATTGCCCAAAAAGATGGGAACCTGTGGTGTAAAATGTACATTTGAACTGGTAAAGCTTTTTCTTGCTTTGATACAGCCAAATATTGGTTAGCACAGTTGCTGACTTTTAAGTTCTTTAAAGAGCTGTGAAGCTCTGTACTTAAATAACCTTTGATTTGATAATTTTTGCTGTTCATTGGCATGTTATTCAAACATTGCTGAGTAGTGTAGATGGAATCGCCAGATTGATCATGCTTAGGTATGCAAGGCGCAACTGCTTCTAACCAAGTCCTAAAGTGAGCTACCTGCATTTCTGGGTGCCTTTGCAAACGACTGCTGAGCACATTAGGGCCATTTTTCATAATAATAATAATCTGATAGTGAATTTCTTCCCAACATCATTAAAGTAATTTTACTATGGCAGTCTGAATTTATAGTTTCAAGGCACTGTTTCCTTTAGGCCAAGGACATGTGTGAATTATATATTTATGTAGCCCAGATCCCATCTCTAGCCAACTGCATGTAGCCCACAAATGTATTACTTATGACTAAGAAGGCATTATGCAAATGTAGGTTGCAGAGACCAACTAAAATGCACTCTGTAAGTAGGACCAGCTGCTAAATGTTGAGAAAGAAGTAAGCAGCTAGTCATTTTCAGTGCACTCTTTTATGCCCTCTAGATATCTAAGATTCAAGAAGAGTGCAGTCTCAATTGCATGGGCATTAGATATAGAAAACGAGGTTGAGGTTAACATGGTTAAAAGTACTCCAACGATTAACATGCTGCCATTATAATTTCAAGTAGAGACTCTTGCAACTCCTCTAGCAATAAAGATGTGTATAATCATTGCGTTTAATTTTCTTTGCTTGAAAACCCCATCATTGACAGTGAAATGCACCAACTGTGCAATTAACACCGTATACATGTGTACACCGTAGATACTAATACTGTACTGCATTTTAATGGTGTTTACTCCTGGGGCTTTGTGAAATGAGGGGAATAGTGTTGCTTAGGTGCCAAGAATGAATCTGCTTAATCTTGCACATGACTCACTTTGAAAGCTATATAAGAATAGTACTAGGGCTTTACTCATCTGTTATTTATCTAAAATAAATAAATAATTAAAACTAATAATCAGTGCTTCATTTACTCACTAAACACGATGTTCCTAAAGGTTGTGGAAGAATTAAGGATTAAAATTGGTATAAATATGAATAGTCCTTTTGACCCCTGAATGGTTTATAAGGGGTTAATGCAAAAACCAGGACAACATGGAAGTTCTGAAATGATACGTGCTGAAAATGTGATATCATTCAAATAAATCGAATGATCTTAGCTAAAAAAGAAAGGAAAAAAAAACAGAGAAACTTATGCTACCTGAAACTTCCTAAGATTAGCCCATGGCATTTTAAAGTACCCCTTATGAGCACACGCACACACGCATGCATCACTTGCTATCCTTGTGAGGACCTTCCATTGACACAATTAGTAATTCAGCTAATTATTTCTATGCCTCCAACTAAGTCTAACCCCAACCTTAACCTTAACTTGTGATTTGCAAATACCAGAGAGTAAACCCTCCCTATAAGAACGGAAAACTGCCAAGTGAAATTTCATTAAACATAATGATGCTGCAATGTACTGAATATAATTCATTAATGTGCTTGAGCCAAGGTTTGAGTCATTACTCATCAAGGTTGGAAATCACTAGCAAAACAAGTTTCTAACACTTTAGAATAGAAGATGATCTGTCAGAAGAAATGCAGATGTTAACAGCAATCAACTTGCTTTATTACCTTGCTAAATTTAGCTTCATGTTTTATCCTCAAAACAATGATCCCATAAGAGTTGACAGGAGAGAGAATAATTGTCAAAACAGGGATGTTGAAGGCGTTAGTCTGAGTCAGTATTGTCCTTGTTAGCTAATGGGTGTTTGGACTGGTGCTAATGAGCTATCTAGTGTTGTGGCCAGTGTTAGCATTTTGCTGAGTGTAGTGGGAAAGTGTCCAGAGCAAAAGGTAAGATGACCTTGTAGGTTTCAGTGAGAGACCTGCTCTTGCTGCTTTGCTAATTAAGGGTTGCACTTTTCCAGATCAGTGCTTCAGACTTATTATCTTACTAAAAATTAAACAAACAAAAAACAATTTAATAATTAGCCAGTGAAGTGGATAAATGAAACAGATGCCTGACTTGAATATATCTGATGACATCTTGTTTTATTCTTTCTTCTTGTATAAAAGAATCTTCTTGCATATATTATACTGTCACTCCAATTTGGCCTTTTCACACAAAAATTTGCTTTTAATTAACCTCCACTTAGAAAAATTTATAAACAGGAGCATGACTGGCACCTGTGCTGTGATAGTATTAACAACAGGACAGATAACACTTGTGCAGCATTTCCTCCATCTGTCACCAGAAATAACATGTATGGCATGTGTGGGAAACTCAAGTTTTCCCTAATGTGCAGACTTTTCTGTTAAAAACAGATCCTCCCAAAGCAAACTCGTACCACTAGCAGCACAGATGCATCTTTATCAATTATGCCATTTGCTCACAATTTACACCCAGTTATAGAACACTATTTGCCACATATATGCCACACATACATATAGCTGTAGGAAAATTAATGTGTTTTAAATTTCCTGCATCTCTATAGCAACATTATCGATTTCTTCCTGTTTCTACTTGAAAGTGCACCTTTGGCGCTGTCTGACAGTGATCGATACTTGACCTTACAATTTAGCATTTAACATTATGCCTCATTGGACATGATTGCCTTTACATTCTTCTCAGACAGAGAGAGAAAGAGAGAGAGAGGAGAACAGGGAGTTAGAATTCTACACTGCTTTCAAATGTTCAATGTCAGCTTTAAGGATGAGCGTGAATAAAGAACAAGGCTGTGGCTTTGGCGGATCTCCTGTCATTTTGGCAGTCATAATCTCATGGCATACCCTTTAAGGACAATTAACAGCTTGACAGGGAATACTGAGCAAAGAACATCTGTTTCAAGTCTTCTGGCCAAGACTATTACTGCCAACACTTTTCTGAAATGGACAGTACATAAAAAAACCTAACAATTCACTTTTTCTTCTTCTTCTTACAAAGCCTAATCTTTCCCAATGCCCCTTCTCTCTTTATATATATCCACTTTACAGTACATACTTGACCTATCCGTATGATTAATTTAATTCCACCCTTTGCATTAACAGCACCTGGAGTATTGGATATTTATAATTTGGTATACAATATTTTGCACAAAATAACAAATTTAGTATTTCAGAACAAGAGATAGTCAATGAGTTGAAAAAATGTCATGGTATATCTATTTCAGAGTTTTGGATGAAAAAACCCTACAGGACCTGGGAAAAAAATTGTGGTTGGTCAATCGAATGTCTTCTCCCTGCTTTAAAAATTTACCAGACTCTCTAGCAAAAGTAGTCCTGCTTTGACACAGCTACACTACGGTCAAATGTTGGTGCACATATGGGTCTGACCATCACACCCATGTGTAATTTTCAAACATCTTTCCAGATTTAGTCCCCCTGTGCTGTTATAATAACCTCCAGTCTTCTGGGAAGGCTTTTCACTAGATTTTGGAGCATGGTTATTGGGATTTGTTCAATCAGCCACAAGAGCATTCGTGAAATCAGGCGAGGAGGAATTCTAGTTCATCTCAAAGGTGTTCAGTAGGGTTGAGCTAAGGGCTCTAAGCAAGAGTTCACTTAAGGTCTTCCACTCCAACTTTGGCAAACTATGTGTTCATGGATCTCACTTTGTACACAGGAGCATTGTCATGCTGGGAAATTTTGGACCTCCAGTGAAGAGAAATTGTAAAACATTTTTTTTTTGCAATTGCGTGCTTCTAATTTTGGGGGAACAGGTTGGAGAAAACCTATAGATGGGTGTGATGGTCAGTTGTCCACAAACTTTTGCCCATATAGTGTATTGTAAACAAAGGACGCATGTGACAATTAACTCAATGGTTGTGTCCTATATTTTGAGAGCAGAGTAAACTGTGCCCAGGAATCCATTTGAAAAGCACTACTGCAGGAATCTGTTCACTTTAAACTCATTTATACTTTTCTTCATTTAGTATCTTGACATGTCTTCAAATGAAACTGCCATTAGCTCCCTTTTGAATGATAAATCTTTTCTGTGGCTCAAACAGAAACCCACCAATAAAGATCTGCCTACATGGTTGGTATTCATTGGATCTACCATCAACAACATATTTTCCTAACATACATTTAGCACATTTACAAAATCCTATCTTAAAGTGTTTCAGATGGATTTCCGTTTCAGTTTTTTTTTTTTTATTGTGCTGCAGTTGCACATGCTTGAGCACATCCTACTCTTGAGCATGAACACACACAAATCCCTGTGCTTTATGATTCCAACATCAAGACTAAAATATTTATTTATAATCCTGAAATCTCATATGTTGAGTTCAATGGTACATGCTGATATGATGCTCTCATTAAACTTGATCTTTTAAGTAGATTGTTGTTACTTTGACTTTGCAAAGGTGATCTTTTCCTAAGCGGGCATGTGAGCCAATGCCTCAGTGTTCTCCAAGAGCTAGGAGGTGGATCACTCAATCACACTAGATTTACCTTCAGTCCAATTAGGTCATAATCATATTATCATATCATTTGTAAATAGATTATGTTCTCTCATATATAGTATATTGCCATTGCTATATATTTAGTGGATGGATAAATTGGTTTTTCCTGTATGCTTTGGTGGCCCTAGTCCTAAATTATATATCTTTGCTTCAGATATATAATTTCTGATAGGCCTGCAGCCATTCTCATGCACAAAAGCCTACTATAAAGCATGCACATGCAGACACATTGAGAGAAGTGTAGCTCCTTTCACCTTTCTGGAAGGTGGTTGAAAGTTAGTTGTGTTACTAGTAGTAGTATACATTGCATTCGGAAAGTATTCACGCTGCTTCAGTTTTTCCACATATTGTTATGTTACAGTCTTATTCCAAAATGGATTAAATTCATTATTTTTCTCAAAATTCTACAAACTATACCCCATAATGACGACGTGAAAGAAGTTTGTTTGAAATCTTTGCAAATTTGTTAAAAAGAAAAAACAAAAAAAGCACATGTTCATAAGTATTCACAGCCTTTGCCATGACACTCAAAATTGAGTTCAGGTGCATCTTGTTACCACTGATCATCTTTGAGATGTTTCTACAACTTGATTGGAGTCCAATTCAGTTGATTGGACATGATTTGGAAATGCACGCACCTGTCTATATAAGGTCCCACAGTTAACCGGAGCACAAACCAAACCATGAAGTCCAAGGAATTGTCTGTAGACCTCTGAGGCCAAACTGAGCGATCGGGCAGAAGTGCCTTAATCGGGGAGATGACCAAAAACCTGCTGTTCACTCTGACAGAGCTCCAGCATGTCTCTGTGGAGAGAGGAGAACCTTCCAGAAGAACAACCATCTCTGCAGAACTCCATCAATCAAGCCTGAATGGTAGCGTGGCCGAACGGAAGCCACTCCTCTGTAAAAGGCACATGACAGCCCGCCTGGAGTTTGTCAAAAGGCACCTGAAGGACTCTCAGACCAAAGATTGAACTCTTTGGCCTGAATGGCAAGTGTCATGTATGGAGGAAACCAGTCACCACTCATCACCTGGCCAATACCATCCCTAGAGTGAAGCATGGTGGTGGAAGCATCATGCTGTGGGGATGTTTTTCAGTGGCAGGAACTGGGAGACTAGTCAGGATCGAGGAATAGATGAATACAGCAATGTACAGAGACATCCTTGACAAAAACGTGCTCCAGAGCACTCTGGACCTCAGACTGGGGCAAAGGTTCATCTTCCAACAGTACAACGATCCTAAGCACACAGCCAAGATAACAAAGGAGTGGCTACAGGACAAGTCTGTGAATGTCCTTGAGTGGCCCAGCTAGAGCCCAGACTTAAACTCGATTGTACATCTCTGAAGAGATCTGAAAATGGCTGTGCACCGACGCTCCCCATCCAACCTGATGGAGCTTGAGAGGTCCTGCAAAGAAGAATGGGAGAAACTGCCCAAGAATAGGTGTGCCAAACTTGTAGCATCATACTCAAAAGACTTGAGGCTGTAATTGGTGCCAAAGGTGCTTCAAAAAAGTATTGCACAAAGGCTGTGAATACTTATGTACATGTGCTTTTTTTTGTTGTTTTTTATTTTTAATAAATTTGCAAACATTTCAAACAAACTTCTTTCATGTTGTCATTATGGGGTATTGTTTGTAGAATTGTGAGGAAAATAATGAATTTAACCCATTTTGGAATAAGACTGTAACATAACAAAATGTGGGAAAAGTGAAGCGCTGAGAATACTTTCCAGATGTACTGTAGCTCCTACTATACATAGCTTGTGGGTCATATATTCGGGTTTTTCATATTACTCCCATATCATATTGATCATTCTCACCATACAAAGTGACTTTCTGTAGAAGAGAAAAGAGCTATGCATGAGGTTCCATCTTGCGTTGACAAATCTAGCATACATGATTTAGCGTGACATTTAGAATGACTCATTCAATGGGTTCAGGTGCACCACATGCGAAGATTAGATATGTTCATTTGTTTTAGACAAAACAAGCATGTAATACAAGCAGACATGATTAACATCATTCGTGCATACCCAAGGTATCAAAGGTGACAAATGCTAAAGGCTACAGAAAGCATGAAGCAATGTTCAAATCTCTCTATCTCTGTGTCTAGTATAATTAATATAGGATATGTAACTGTATATGTACATGCACATGTCATATGTGTATATGTTAGGTGTAAGAGTGATTACCATATGCAGCAAGATATCAGGAAATACACTTTGACTTATGACTTTTGCCCATACACTAGCATTAAGCAGGAGCGTTAGCTGGACTGTCAGTCATCTGGGGTTGAGCCCAGATTCTTCTCCATTTAAAAAATAAAAATAAAAAATTTCTTCTACGTAGACTTTTTCCATACATTTTTTCTTGCACATGAGGGCTAATTGCTAATGCTTGATAATTCATTGGCATGATCAGAAAATAATTATCATAAAACGTGTCTCAAGTGTTATCACTGTTTGCAGGAGTACCAGACCAGATAAATTATAAAAACCTTTTTGGCTATCTAACATGAGACTAGGCTAGTTTGGTTTCACTAGCCAAGGGGAGGAACAACTAAAGGAGTCACTTGTATGTTCCCCAGTTAAATATTCTCTTAACACACGATAAGGTTTTATGTAGTCAGGACTAATTTTCACAGGGCCCTATTAACTTTATTACCTTTTAACTTAACACTGAAGACACATTTGAATGAAAAACAACATACATTAGTTTAAAATCCAAGCCTTCATCCACACTTGAAATTTATGAATGTTATGTACCTTTGTAAATTAACTAGGTTGCACATGCTAAACCCTCATTTATGCTAGTCTAAAAGTAGCGGTTAGTCTACATTCATGCATTCATACTTTTCAACTCCATGCATGAACAATAGTGAAATGTATACACTAAATTGAATAAATCCAATACTGTAGCCTATACAAGTAAATGGTCATAAAAGGAACTAAAAGTTAAATATGAACATGTCCCAGTTCTCAATTATGCTGAAGCCTAACTCCAGCTTTAAATCACCATGTGTGATTTTATGTGCCATATAAATCTGGAGAACATAGGACCATGGGAACATAGATATGCTCCCCAACTAAGCTTTCACTGTTTCGGTTTAGCTGACTTTATGCTCTGCACATATCATGTTCACAATACTTGGAACTCATAGGCATGTATACATATTGTTTTCCTGCTCAGCATGAAGCTGGAAAAAAAGAAAAAGAAAATAAAAATGGCATATATTATTTTTCCCCTTACACTTACTGACTGTGTGAGCTAGTGTTTAGCTGAATTGAGAGACATCAGTCAAAATGACACAATAACTGGTCTTGCCTCCATTCACCAATACAAAATTAGAAGATACAAAATTATAATAATGCTGTTTTCTTCTACTGTTGTTCAAATATGTAGTGACATACCACTTCAAGTGGACGGGGCTAAAGAAAAAAAATCTGCAGAGCCCTGAATGCCCAGGCCAGGTTACATCCTTTGCATTAAGTAAGCAGTATTGACAGCAGTAAGTAAGAAGCATAGTGGCACAGCAGGTACAGTTGCTGCCTCCCAGCTACAGGATCTCTGGATTCTATGCAGGGTCTCCCAGTGTCTGCATAAGTTTTCTCTGCTATGGACCCACCATAACCCTGACCAAGATAAAGGGAAGTTAATGAAGATTAATAATTGAAGGACTTTTATAGTATGATTTGGTTTAATATTCTAACAGTCTAACAGACCCTGCATGTATATTCACTTTTTTTTAATGTTTCCAATGCTTTCTGTAAAGGATGATACAACAGTTTTGCCCTTTTATTCTCCATTTTGGGAATCACCTGCATTAACCTGCCTCAACAAATTAATTTCATGCAGCCTTCCCTTGGATATTGACATTTATGGTAATAATCTAGAGTCTTGCAGTTTATCCCATCCCTCAAATGGGAAAATCAACCAAGTGTGTCACTTTGCTCCCTTTAGTACTACAGCAGTAGAACACTTCATTGAATCGACAGTAGAGACTGGTTTTTAGGCATATAAGAACAAGGACAGTGTTGGATTATGCCTTAAGAAATCCTCTTTAACATTTTATGTTAAGATACATTTGCACCTGGGTGGATTTTGCTCTGATGTCTTGGGGTATTTTCAGTTCTTTCTGAGACTAAAATGCTAAAATTCTTTAAATTCCACCTTAAATAGTGTGTTGCATTAAAATGACATCATAAAGAGATTATATTTATCCATCCATCCAGCCATCCATCCATCGTCAACCGCTTACTCCTTTTCAGGGTCACGGGGGAACCTGGGGCCCATTGATTGATTTATTTAAAATATATGTAAATGTTTGATATATTATGTGTGAATTAAATGGAAGGACACAATGACATTGACTACATAAAATCTAAATGCTCAGTTGTGTTTATACTTCAGCAAGAATTTGTTGCTTGATGACTACAGTCCCTGCAAACAGAATTATGAACTAATAATTTCGTCTGGCATTCTAAATTCATCTATCTATCATGCTAGTTTTCAGACTGGGCCACTTTGCCTCACATCTTGACTTTGATTGTTGTGGCTAATTTTTGCATTTGCATAATGTTATACTAATTATTTTTGCTTTCTTCCTCTCTTTTCTCTCTTTCATGCTCCACCACTGCTGTGTCATGATTTCATTTATCAAGGTAAGAGAGCTAATGTTGTACCAAAAAAAAAAAAAAAGATTTTATGTATGCAGTAAAACTATTAAACGTCTGAGACAACTCCACAATTCTTGTCACCTAAAACATTAAACACCTTACAATGTACCATTCCTCTACCAAAACAACATATCAACAAATTCTAATTATAATAATTCCAGAATATTCTCTCAATACATTTGAAGATAAGCCATTGTTACCTCAGTGTCCAGGAGCTATTACCTTTGATCAACTATAAGGTTGCACACGTAAGGTAAAAATATGTTGTAATTCATCAGTGAGAAAAGAAGAAACCCAGTTTCACAGTTTAACTGAATATTGGGTTTTGTATAAGTGGTTAGCACGTTCGCCTCAAACCTCCAGGGTCCGGGGTTCGAGTCCCGCCAGGGCCATGTGTGTGCGGAGTTTGCATGTTCTCCCCGTGTGTCGGGGGTTTCCTTCGGGTACTCCGGTTTCCTCCCCCAGTCCAAAGACATGCATGGTAGGCTGATTGGCGTGTCTAAAGTGTCCGTAGTGTATGAATGTGTGTGTGAGTGTGTATGTGATTGTGCCCTGCGATGGACTGGCACCCTGTCCAGGGTGTACCCCGCCTTGTGCCCGATGAGCCCTGGGATAGGCTCCAGGTTCCCCGTGACCCTGAAGAGGAGTAAGCGGTTGAAGATGGATGGATGGATGGATGGATGGATGGATAAAAATCACCTGTTAAGTTCTACCTCCATAACAAAAAAGAATGAAAAAAGTTTACTTTTAACTTTCATTCTTTCTTTTGAGACATTTGAGAAATTTGAAGGTCACCAGGTTTCAACAAAATTCCATTCCAACTACAACTCATTACATTGATTTTTCCCCCTCAGTTGGTGTGTAGGAATCAAGTTAACAGCAGTATTTGCAATACACGGACATTGTGTGTAGAACCTGGCAAACCTGCTCACAGGACTGTAGGATACAAATCGGAGGTGCAGCATTTGTTTTTTTTCCATCACTGGTTTGCTCCAGTAACCCAACCTAAACACTGCCTTACTACACTCAAATATAAAGCCAAATTTTGCCTACATGTCTGTGCAAACAAAAGAAACATGTTTGGATTTATTGATTGATGCTCCATAAAGGCCATGCTGTGAATGAGGCAGGATATTACACTTTTTTAATACTTATTTAATTTTTCATGAAGGGTGCCAATAATTCTGGAGTTGACTGTAAAAGGTTTTCTCTTCTGTACTTCCTCAACTACCTGCCAGTCTTCTTATGAGCATGCCAGATGGTTTGGTGCATATTGGCTGCCTAAAAGTTGCTGAATTAGCTAGGTTTTGAGCTGGACAGGTATCCCTGAAGCCTGTGAAATCATCTGGGACTGAAATTTGCACTTGGACAAGTTTTTGTTGTGCTTGGCATTGCCACCACAGCATTCTCTGACAACACACGTGTTCAGATATTACATCCCAGCTCTTGCTGAGTTGTGTCAATGTCTGTTGGTACATACGATGCTTAGCAGTGAATTCTTTTCCTCTGTGCTTCTCAAATTGCATTTATTATGTTTTTTTTTTTTTTGTCTGATGTCAATTTATGTTAATGTCCTGTCATTTTGACTAATATAAAAAAAGGACAAAAAAAGATTTTCATTCAAATATAATTTTTCCTTTTTCCCCGCAGACCTATAAATATTACATTCTTTGTTTGTTTTTGTTCTTGCGTCATTGATGGAAAAGCTTAATTTGCATACAGACCGACAGAATGGTATATTTGTTCCCTTAACATGAATTTGAAAAGAAGGCTATAAAGGCATAGTCAGCACCCTGACAAATTTAATAGGCTGCAACAGCAGAGGCCTTTCAAACTGTGCTGATCGTTTAGGATGACACGCACCTCAACAAGGCCCTAATGCGCTTTGGGGACTCAAGGAATTGACTCAAGTATCCTTGCATAGGATAAGTCAAGGGACAACAAGAGCCTATGAGTCATCAGTCTGTGCTGGTGTGTATGCTACATCAGTGTTGAGACCTGACTTGACAACATCTTTAGCTTCAACACCAATCAATACAATTATTTTTATCTGTATTATCATGACATGGGACAGCTTGAATTGCATCTTAGTATGCTTGATACACGCTTAGGTTATATCTGTGGAATAGCTACTGGAGCCAAATTTACACCTTATCTATATTATCTTGTGCCGGGAAAATTGCATAAGCCTCCATTTAAAAGGTAGGAGCTGAAGGTTTGGCTTTTGTTGTACCTAACACACCTCTATCAGACTTAGCAATTGAATGAAATCAAAGTCATAATTTGTGTCTGAATACAGAAATGCCACACAATGTAATGCTATCCAAATATCATTCCATCCAAAGTTAGTTTATTGCCCCAGATTTCAGTACCAAGATTGTCAAAGTGAAGACAATCCTAGCGCGGAAGTACATAAATTAACACAGATACAGGTCGAGAGCTTCAGTTAAAGTCCACTTCAAACTACAGAATTTTGAAAAAAATGTGATCGCAGTAACTGTGGCATGTTTGTTGGTGCCAGATAGTATGGTTTAAGAATTTCAGAAAACCAGTTTCTAGATTTTACAGAGAATGGTGTGAAAACTGAACAAACAAGCAAAAACAATCCAGTAAGTAGCAGTTATATGGGCAGAAATGGCTTGTTGGTGAGAAAGGTCAGAGTAGAATGACCAGACTGGTTTTACCTGACAGAAAGGCTACAGTAACTCATGTAATCACTGGTTACAATTGTGGTGAGCAGAAAAACATCTCAGAATCCACAACATGTAACCCTTGAGGTGAATGCGACACAACAGCAGGTTCTACTCCTGTCAGCCAAAAACAGTTATCTGAGGCTACAGGTTCATCGAAACTGGACAGTTGACAGTTAAATCTTGATTTCAGCTGCAGCATGCAGATGATAGGGTCAGGAACCCAACCTGTGTTGTCAACAATTCATGCTGGTGGTGCCAGTGTAATGGTATGTGGAGTGTTTTCTTGGCATCTAGTAGGGCACATTTGGGATGTGGTAGAACAGGAGATTCACAGCATGAATGTGCATTTGACAAATAGGCAGCAATTATGTGATGCAATCGTGTCAACATAGACCAGAATCTCATAGGAATGTTTTCAAAACCTTATGCAATCCATGTCATAAAGAGCTGAGGGTGGTCTGAGAGAAAAGTGTGGTGGTTCCTGGCCTTTATTAGTATAATTAGTATCCCAGTAAAGTGGCCATTGAGTTTATATATTTAAGCCACCAGCAGACACTGGTTACAGTTTTCCTGTCCTCAAAGATTTTTTTCTTTGCCTCAATGACTTTCATATGGCAAGTGTCAGTTAACATGGCTGGACAGATTGACAATTCATTGCTGCATAATTATGCACTGTGTGAAAGAATCCACATAATCACTAACTGCTGTGCAGCTACTTAGTGCTCATATTCGACAACAATGCTAGCTGCTGAGCATCCACTCCCACTTGGATGTGTAGATTTCGACTGGATTTTAAAGGCAGGCTAGCATAATGTGCCCCATGGCTCTGATCTGAATGAACAATGCAGCTTCTAAATACATACAGCATTTTGTTCTCCCTCCAAAACAGACTACTTTCCGAGGCCCCTTGTTGATTAAGAGCTAGCAAGGTCATGCTGTCTTTCATTTAAATCCCACAATGCTACAAGTGAATGCTGTCGATGACATTCTCCAAATAATGAGAGAGAGACTAGATTTGAATGCAAATTGAAATGTGGCTTTATTTCCTCAATTTCGGAAACATGATTGATTTTTCTTTTTTTTTTAATTATGTTTATGCAAACTAGGGTGCTGCAAACTAGGATGTGAGTCTGGCCACTATATCGGCTTAAATGAGGAGCAGTATTAAGTCTAGTGCCACTGACTGCCAATTCATTATAAACACAATATGTAACCCTGACACACATTTTCTTCAGTAGAGGAGGTTGATGGTTCGATTCCCATCTCTGCCCTGTGTGTGTGGAGTTTGCATGTTCTCCCCATGCTTCTGGGGTTTCCTCCATGTACTGCATCTTCCTCCCTCCAGTCCAAAAACATGCATTGTAGGCTGATTGTGTTCTTGGTTGACAGGAGTTGAACCAGATGTGGTCTTCTGCTGTTGTAGCTCATCCACCTCAAGGTGTGATGTCTTGTATATTCTGGAATGCTTTTCTGCTCACCATGTTGGTAAAGAGAGATTTGAGTTGCTACAGAGTTCCTGTCAGCTCAGGCCAGCCTGGTCATTCTCCTCTGATCGTTCCCATCAACAAGGTGTTTCGGCCTGGAGACTCTTTGCACACAGAATACTTTTGTTTTGTTTGTTTTTCATGAAATTCTGTTCATCATAAACTCTAGAGGTTGTTGGATAAGGAAATCCAACCACCAGGTTCCGATGGATAAAATATGATATAGTCACTAGATTGAAAAACATTTACAGCATTCTGTCTTTGGCAGAGAACAATTATAATGTTTTATTTAAAGCAATTAATGATGAGTATATGATATTTCCTTACATTTGCCTACAAGCTATAAAAAAGGTATCTGGTTGCTAGAACAGAAGTCTGGCTTGTGAGACTATGTATTTTTGCAAAATCCGATTACATCAGTTCCTTTCATTCTTTTCATTCTGAGTGTTTGCCAGTGGCAGAGATATTTTCATAACAACAGAATTTCTCTCATAGATTTCACTATGATATTCCAATTTTGAGCCACAAGTGAGTTGCGTATTCTTATTTGTTAAGAATAAAATAGTAGCCTATTTAAGTTGAAGTGGGATGACACACAAGGCTTAAAGCTGAGAAAATGTAATTTTTGGAATCTGGCCCAAAACACAGCATAAAAGTGTGAAGCACTCACAGATAATATTACACTGAATCATAATTTAAACACTGAAATCACAATAGTTGTTTGAAAAGAAATCAAGGCATCTGTTTTACCCATAATATTCAATACTCAGGCTAGCATGACCGTGTATTAATAAGATTGAATGCTTTGGTTGGCTGGTAATTTGTCATTCACCTTATGAACAAACATGTCATCTAAACAGACAGAAGATGTTGCCAGGTCTGGGATCCCTGAGGAACATGGCATTTGCATTTCCTTTGTATATAGATACAAGTGCCTGTAATTGCTTTTGAGGTGACTTTTCCTACCATCTGTTGTTCATTAATGAGAGCATTTATAATGAATGTTTAAGATGTTTTTGTTGGTGTGTGTACAAATACACTCCCCACTTAATGTAAACTAGCAGGGATGGTACCACGTGTATATTTCATCCAAGCATTAAGATTATTGCCAGGTGTTGATTATCTGAGTGTGAAACTTTTGGCTGCTTGTTTCTGGCTCTTATGCTGCTTGTCAGATGCATCCAGATGTGTACCAAGTACATGTGCTTTTCCCTAGCCGGACATCTGTGAGCACAGTTACTTGGCAACAAGATACTTGGAGGTTGAGATACCAAGATCTCCTGTGAGTTGTTAATGGGGTGAGGTTCATGACCTGAGGAAAAGGAATTCAACCACAGCACATTTTAACATGGCCAGGCCATCTGTGTCTTTGACCCATCCGTGTCTGGCCAATCCCAGGAAAGCTGTAGTCCATGACTTAACCAACATAGAAAACAATATGTGAATGGGAAGCACATGAGGGGATGAGTCTTCCTGCCAAGCTTTACGCATTTTTAGTATGAGCTCTGCATTTTAACATCTGCTTCAAATAATTACTCAAAAATACAACTCTGCCTTTGGAGAATGTGAGACACTTGGTCTGTATGCTTATTGATATTGCATGAGCACTGCTGAATTCAAAAGCAATGCCCCTCCCTCCTCAGTATGTTTGACATGCTGATTTAAATAATCTTCTTGTGTTTTCATCGGCACAAAGTCCCTGCTCTCTTGCAGTGCTGAACCTGATGACGAGATGCTGATCTCAGATGGTACTATCCACTGTGAGCTTAAGGGATATGTTTTCCAACAAATTAAAATGTAGTTGGGGAAATATGTATTGAACGCTTCTTTTTTTTTCAGTAAATAGATTTCCAATGAGGCAATTCACATGAAATTTTCACCAGACTTTGGTATTAACGCAAGAAAACTGCACATATAAAGAAATCCAAACATTAAAATCAACGAATAATAAATTATGTGTAATAAAGTGGAATGATACAGGAAAAAGTATTGAAGATGCTAAGAAAAAGCAGTTCTCCAAGGTAAAGCAAGGAACTAGATGAAATCCGTAAGTAGTTAGAAAGTAATTATACCTCCTATCTGTGCAAGTAAATATTAGCTGGGTTAGTAATGTTGATACGTTCAATACTTATTTTCCCCACTGTAGAGAAGTATGAATGCATTTATTTTTCTGAAGCTTGAAACTCTTCAGCAACAAAATGTTGTGAATGGCTTTGATATAAATGTTATCTATGGCTTGCTAATACCTTCAGGACCCTAATAAATTATTTTTATATGTATGGCCTTTTATATTTTAAAGTTCCTATATTGTTTTCAGGCATTTTTTTTATTATTCCTGAGGGTTTGCGTAGCAAGTCAAGTCTTTTTACTCTGAAAATCATGCTTATAATAAATTGACGTAGGTTCAATTCAATTCAACTTTATTTGTATAGCGCTTTTTACAATAGATATTGTCTCAAAGCAGCTTTACAGGAATAAAAACACAGTATACACACAGTATACACACAGTAAAATTGAGAAATTATCCCAACTGAGCAAGCCACTGAGTGGCGACAATGGCAAGGAAAAACTCCCTAAGATGTTTAAGAGGAAGAAACCTTGAGAGGAACCAGACTCAGAAGGGAACCCATCCTCATCTGGGTAACAACAGACATTAGTAAAGAGATAATTATTGATCTATATGTAATCTGTTTGGCTTTGAAAAGCCTTTGTCCCAGCAGTCTGGATTTGGAGTAGATGAGAGCTCCATCCAGAAGTAGGACCTCCGAGACCG
>JAFFST010053502.1:66003-91718 GCA_022414735.1 Noturus placidus
AAGTATTCAGCCCCCTTGAACTGTTCGACCTTTTGCCACATTTCAGGCCTCAAACAAAGATATAAAACTGTAATTTTTTTGTGAAGAATCAATAACCGTGACCCGGTTCCCCTTGCTGCCATACTCACCTTCTGGGTCTCCCTCACACTAGTGCTGGCCCAGGCTCCACTCGTGGATGCCAGGGTAAGCTCGAGACAACAGAGAAGGAACTGGCTTTCTTTGAATGCCGCCATATGTCAAGCTCACTCAGCAGGTCTGCTTGGTAGGCCTGCAACCCTGTCATTGATTGCAGTGACCCACAAGCAAGACTACTACTGCATAGGCTTGCCCACCTCTACCACGGTGGCCTTACATGGCTTGGATGCAAGCCGACCCCCGCAATTACCTGCCGTCGGTGGAGAGAGGTAGCTCGCAAGCGCCTCCTCCAGCTTAAGCACAGCTAAATAGCCATGCAGTTCATCCCCACAATGACCGGTTATGAATATGGTTTATGCATGGTTTACCCCCAGAAGCTTGAGATTTTGTCAAGCACTTCTGGAAGACAGGGGAGTTTCTGCATTGTAAGGGATTCACTTTTACTAGGTACTCACTTCAAGCAGCTCCTTATAGGCTGCTCTCAGTTTTTAACACATTCTTCTAACTCCTCGGCGTCAGAGAGAAATTATTACCCTTTTGACTTTCCATAGCGGAAGGAGGGGTTGCGACGCAAGCTCCAAAATCCAGTGGAGAGCCGAACCCGGAAGACAGAGCACGAAATAGAACAGTGCTCCTCTTCCGGAACCATAAGAGATCCCCGAACCTGAGACGGCTGGCTGCCTCGGCAGAAGCCGACCCACATCTGCGAGGCTCTGAAACCAACTTGTTTTGGCTTTTGTTTTTTTTTCTTTGTCTTTTGAAAAGCACGAGTTGCAAGCCGATCTGCTTAATGTAGGCGTTACCATGCACAGCCTCTCGAGGCGCCATCGCCTACTACACCGCTAACACTTCACCCAGAAAGTGTGCATAATAAGTTAAGATAATAAGGCTGTCGGCGTGGTTCACAGGTGCCATATATATATATATATATATATATATATATATATATATATATATATATATATATATATATCATGTGACGTGCTTAATTGCCACGTCAGCTGATCATGGCAGGCCTATAAGTAGAGGCATGATTTTACACAAGCTTCAGATACCGGTCATGCACAAGGCGTTCCCATACTGTTATGCTAAATGCATCGTCGAAGTTCCTTTTGAAAGGGAACATGGTTGCCATTTTATGTATCCATGCTTTGTTTTTGTTCTCAGGTTTTCATTCCACATATGTATGTTTCAGTTCAATATTCCCGTTTTCATTCTGTATACCCAATTTTCTTTCTTTTTTTTTTTTTTTTTTTTAGATTTTTTAAATTAATTTTTAAATGCTTCTACCATACTCATTCAGAAATAAAGAGAATGAAAACTAAAGAAGAAGAAGAACAATAAAAGAACAAGAAGAAAAGAACAAAAAGGTATGGGGAAATGAATCCAGCCCATACCTATTTAGGGACCCAAAGCCAGTGGAGGGCAAAATGCCCAAAGTGTGTGCCGGGCTCAATCGGTGCAGGCAGCCAGCTGAATTCTTCCATTTAACACTGATATACATGGAGAGGAGGAGTCCACAGGGGCCAGCCCATAATAATCCACCTGCCTGACAAATCACCTGTGACAGGAAGCAGGAAGGAGAGACACAGTGAGAGAGAGAGAGATATTTAAATGCATGGCGCTCTTTATCAGTTGACATTTGAGGTTCTTGGTCCACATCATTTGTTCATTTTCCAGTCTAAAATGTGGCACAACAGAGTCCAGTTTTGTTTCTCTGAACAGATATTGACCATCTGACAGATTTCACAAAATATTGCAAAATGTACTTAATATATACAAATGAATTATAAATCACTGATCCTGCCTTAAATTTTTTTTTTTACATTCCTGTAAGCAAGGGGCATAAATCTTAAGGGGACAATAAACATTTCCTCAAGAGCATTTTCTGAAGAGGACATCAAAAGTATACTACCTTATTTCAAAACCCCAGAAATAAGGGATTCTTCTTTTGGAGCGAGACTTCCAGATCGATTCTGACTTGCTTGTAAATGTACTAAAGTTACAAAAGTACTATGAATTATTGCTGCTATTTCTTACAGATATAATGATCTGTCCGGGAGAAGATACGAACAACTCATGTCTTTAGTCAGTGAGTTTTCCTTAATAGGAACAATTCATCAACTGCAATAACTCACAGTGCCTTGCGAAAGTATTCGGCCCCCTTGAACTGTTCGACCTTTTGCCACGTTTTAGGCCTCAAACATAAAGATATAAAACTGTCGACAGTTTTATATCTTTATGTTTGAGGCCTGAAACGTGGCAAAAGGTCGAACAGTTCAAGGGGGCCGAATACTTTCGCAAGGCACTTTACTTAAACTTTTGATACGTAAGTGCATTTACAAGTATTTTTGTATTTTTATTCAAGCAGAAATATAATTAGAAAACCTCTACTTTTATTCGGGTACATGATTTTTTTTTTGTTTGTCTGTTTTGTTAGTTGCTGATTCTGAACTATGAACTTACTATAGCTATTTGACTCTTCAAGCTACGGTTATGAATTAGAATAGTGAATGTTAGCTTGCTAGCAAACCAGTCTCATGGTTATACCAGACACAAAGAACTCTTGAAATAACTTCATCCTATGCTGCATCCGAATATCCCTACTACCCTACTATACAGTAGGCGTAGTATGTCTGAATTCAAAATACCCAGATGACCTACTGCTTCCGCCAAGTAGGGCAGCAATGAATAATGCGCTATCCCACAAGGCAACAGGACTGTGTTGGCTATTGTTAAGTGTAAGTGCTAGGTATTAAACATTGTTCCTTGTAGATAAACAGATAAACATTGTTCCTTGTAGATAGGGCGGCTGTGGCGCAGTCGGTAGAGCGGGTTGTCCACTAATCCACCAACCGTGGGGTTGGCGGTTCGAATCCCGGCCCGGGTGATCCCATGCTGAAGTGTCCTTGGGCAAGACACTGAACCCTAAGTTGGCCCAATGGCAAGCTAGCACCTTGCATGCAGCTCTGCTACCATTGGTGTGTGAATGTGCTCTCATTAGTAAGTCGCTTGTAAATGTAAAATGATATTTCTGTAAAGCTGCTTTGAGACAATGTACCATTGTAAAAAGCGCTATACAAATTGATTAATTATTATTAAACCATACTTGTTTAACAACATAAGTAAATTATTGAACTTTTTCAAGGTTTAAACAAGAAAAAGGTTGCAGTGCAGGTGCTCTAACCTGATAGGCTCTAAGTTTTTGCGGTTATGATGACGGTGTAGATTACATAACACTGCCAACATGGCACATGTAGTATGTCCGGATTATATTCCTACTACACACATGCAGTACACATACAGTATGTACTGTCAGAGTATGAGATTTTGGACTCAGCCCTTGTCTGCATCAGCTGCTGTTGAGGGACACTGGTACATCATTGGGCTATGAAACAACTAACTAATCTCAGTAACATTTAACTTCATTCACACTCAGTGTAACTTGCATTTATGTGTTTACATTCACATTTATTCATTTAGCAGACGCTTTTATCCAAAGCGACTTACAAATGAGAAAATACAAGCAAAGCGATATATCAATCAGATAACAATACTTCGTAGTGCTACCATACAAGATCCATTAAATGAGTTCCAGAAGAAGAAGTAAAGTGCGCAGAGTAGAGGTGCAAGTGACAAAAGTTACATTTATTTATTTATTTATTTTTATTTATGGGTTGGTTAGGTGTTCAAGGAAGAGGTGGGCTGTTTTTGGAAGATGGTGAGAGATTCTGTGGTCCGGATTGAGGTTGGAAGATCATTCCATCACTGAGGAGCAGTTAGTTTGAATGTACTTGAAAGGGACCTTGAGCCACGCTGAGTAGGTTCTACTACGCGTCTGTTGTTGATTGATCACAGATTGCATGAGGGAACCTAAGCCTTCAGGCGAGAGTTGAGGTAGGAGGGTGCTGTTCCAGACAAGGTCTTAAAGTTGACTGGAGGGAGATATAGAGGGGTGTGACATGGGTTCTCATGGGCTGGTTGAAGACGAGGCATTCTGCTGCATTCTGAATCATTTGAAGGATTTTGATTCAATGCTTTTAACCAAAACTGAATTCTTATTAATTGTTAAGAGGTGGATGGAGACTCTATGGCATCTCACATCCACATTCAGCTCTGGTGTGTGGTGTATGGTCAAAACACACCCAATCTAAGAGAACTTTTTTTTTTCTCAACTTTATTTTTCCCAATCTAAGAGAACCACCTAACTAAATAACTGGAAAAGGCCAACCAGAAGTCTTGCTCAAATCCTTTTGAGTTTTGAGGTTGAGCTGATTTACTGATTTCTTACTGAGGTTTACGAGTTGATTTTCTTTTCTTTGTCACGTTCCCTCCATCATTATATTACCTCTCGTTCAGACATTTTATGTTCTGCTGCCATTAAAAAAAAGGGATATACAATTAACAAAAAGAAAGAAGTCTTTATCATAATAATACTTTGTGCATTTCATATCTGAGAGGCTGGCGCTTAGGACTGAAAGCTGGGAAGCTAGAGCACTCTCATGCCCACACACACACACTCACTCATAAACACCAGATGCGAGGATTGCTTTTATATAGAGTGTTTGGTCACTGACAACATGTGTCTGTGCTCACACTCGTATGCATGCATATGCACCTTATCCACCCACCTACAATACATATGATTCAGGTACAAATTGATGCATTCAGAGGGACAGATGCAGGAACAGAACGTATCATCACCTATACTGTTCTCTTCAATCTTCTTGTACAGACTCTTCCTTTGTAAGCCCTGATTTGCTTAAATAAAGCTTTCACAAAAAAGCAATAATTTGTGTGAACAAGCTGGAAAAAAAAATGTAGTGGTTGTTGGACATGTTGTGGGTTATTTACAAAGAATAACCGCATGAATTAAGTTAGGTGCAAATTATCCAGGATTTTGCAGTTATTTTGTGATTATTACAGGCAGAAATTCTTGATTTTGCTGCAGATTTTTTGTAGGTTTTTATTTTTTGGCGAAATTGCAATTGCAGAAGATTATTTTGTACAGTTTTGCAGTGATGTTTGCTGGTAAATAAGACCTTTTAGCTGTACTGCGTGTGAATCGAAGAGGGCTTTGGCTGAATGTGCTTTGTCATGATGTGTTTGCTTGGGTAAATTGCGTTAATTTTGTGTTCATTTCTGTGATCGCAAAATTCTGGAGGGACTAATATAGGGAGGAAATGTATTTACATTAGTTTTTATTATTCGCTTATTTTTATCAATAATTATGGAGAGATCCAAAGAATGAAGACAACTGACTAAATGAAAATTATGTGAACTTATAAAGATAAGGAAAAAGCATACAATAAAATGGACTATTAATAAAATAAAATAAAGTGCCTCTAATGAGCATGCAATATTTTAAAACTGTTCATATGGTTTTAAAAATCTGTTCTCTGTCGAACCTTGTTAAAAAAAAACAAAAAAAACTAAACTTTATGACTTTGTTCATATACTGAATAAAAACCTGTGTGTTATTATTTACAGAAGGATGACAAAATAAAGATCTTTGCATAGTGTTGAGCCATAACAAGCTCCTAGAACAGCTTCAGTTAACCTTGGAACAGATTCTGCAAGTCTCTGTAACTGTACAAGAGCAATGAGCAGAATTCTTCTAAAAGATATTCCCTCAGATGATGTTTTGATGTGGTAGTGAAGAGCGATGTCGAACAGGTCAGTCCAAAATCTCTCATAACTGTTCAGTTGGGTTGAGATCTGGTGACTGTGAAGGCTGGAGCATATGATTTACCTCATCAATCCATTCAGTAAGTGATCATTTTGAATTACTTTGTATTCATTTACAGTGATTGTTCCCTCTAAGGGGACAAGCAGGCACAACAACATGCCAACAAATTGCACCCTAAAAATCTGTATGTCTTTCCTTTCATATATACAGGTTATTCCTTCAATTTGTCATCCATCTAGTTTGTTTTGTTTAATACATGCCCTCCAATTGTATTGATTTGTGCTTGCAATCGCTGTCCCTGAAGTGACTTTCATTCAATAAACTAATGCTAAACTTATTTATTTGCATAAACACCACCATTTATGACTGATCAAAATTTTCTATACATTAAGGGGAAATGGACAAAGTTTCTCTCAAATGAAAATGCAGTGCTGTTTGTAAATCAGAATTTTTTTCTGATGTTATAAAGGACGCATGTGTTTTTAATACATGCAGCCCCAGGGTCTCAGATTTCCAGAATGCACTCATAGCCTAGCTGCATCCACAGAGCAAAGAAGTTGCTATTTATACCAGCGAAATGGTCATAACCGAGTAGTGACCCTGCTTTAGGGCACCTTAGTAAATAATAGCCCTACTACCAATCTGCTTAGGATTCGGTTTGGCTCTCACTGTAACATTCCCACACTCCCTATAACCAGCTGACTAATTCAGAAAGGATGTCCAACATGCATGTCTATAAGTATGGATCAGTAGATAGAACATCTTCCAGCACTGGCAATTTGCTATCTTGGGATATTTCTGATTGTCTTGTGTGACCATGGAGATGCATTCACAGGGACAGATGCTGAGGCAGAGCTCCTTGTGGACCACCCAGAAGTACAAACTCACATACAGAACCATGGACAAGCAGAGACAAACAAACAGGACCATGTGCAATGTGCAGTTTGTCCCAGAGGTTTTAATTTAGTCTTACTGATTAAAGTACTATGACAGTTAATCAGTAGTCAATGCGGCTCCTTGCACTTGATCATCCTGACTCAGTTATGCATTGTTAAAAAGGATTCAACTACAAAAAATACATACAAATAGTGCTATTATTTTATAATTAATGTGAATTTGGTTAATTAAGAATAATCGAATGCAAGCACACAATGTACCTTATCAAAGCTAATGGCAAGTAACCAAAAACAATTAGTCACAGTTCCTGTAAGTTTAGGTAGGGGGGAGGGGTTTGGGGTCAGATTGAATGGTTAGGGAGGTAGCATGCATCTATTATTTACTCCCCCACTTTATTTTCATTAGTGTTTTCTTTGCACCACATCCCCTCTCTACCAAAGAAAGGGAGTGTGCATAATAATCAATCCCCATTGATTTAATCTTTTTAGCCTTTAATCTGTGCATCTGTTTGTACATTTGTAATACATTTTGTAGTTATAGGACAGTTTGTAGAATGCAAAATGTCAAGAGCCAAGAGAAAGAATATTTTGTTTAAAATTAGAATTAGGTTCAGATATTAGCATTATACACTATAGTTAACTGGAAAACGTCTATGCAGGTGGTAAAACAAGATTGTTTGTGTGAAGCATATAGTACGGTTGAAATATAAATATGCAGTCAAGGGACTGCAGCTCCACTGTCTGGCCAACTATAGCTTTTATCATGTTTCATTATTCATATTGTTTATAGGTTGCTTTAGTGGATCTCCCTCGGTGTTATAAACAATAAACCTGTTTTTAGCTAGACTTTTGTCAGACCTTGTCTACAGCCCTCAGGCAAATGAAACAAAGATGTTTTGATGTTTAGATAGGTACATAAAAGCTAGAATATTAGCATTATTTCAAGTATTGATCACCCTCAAGATATTTTGCTTATATGCATGGAAAAAACTTGGTTGTAAATGCTAAGGATATCTCTCTAGCAAGCTCAAGGAAGTACTGAATTGTATTTTACCTGTATTTTAGCAGTATACAAACAGTCAGTTCATCCAACATCACAAATGGAACTTGAATTACTTTATAGGGCAGTGAGTATAAGTGCTTATCAGATCTAGTGTGTGTACTTGTGCGCTTCTGAGACGTTTGATGCATAATGCCACACTGTGTATGTGTCACAATTTAAATAGTAAAATGAAAGTAACATTACATTGCAAAAATAGCTTACAGCTAACAACCACTGATCTTTTGCTAAGCAAAATTAGCTAGCTTAGACAGTTTATATAAAAACAGTTTATATATTCTAGCTAATATATAACCATAGATAGCTACTAGCTAGGGAGATAGTTTTAGGTTGCATTATCTTTATTGCCTAAACATTGCACTCACACATTCACACCTGCCTTTTTTATTTAGTTTGGTTTGTTTTGACATAGCAAGCACTCCTCCCGTACTAAAATGCACCCCAAAAAACTGGTCCAAGTGTACATGGTCCAGATTCTAATTGTGTAAATTATGATGGTCTGCTGCACCAAAATGGATTCAGTATGGTAAAATTTCATTTCTGTTATTTGTCTTTTGGCTCTTATAGCACTTAAGCAGACTGCAGAAGCTGTCGTTCAATCCTTGCATGCTGCCAGAGAATTATGCACACCAGATGTTCTACAGTCTCTGTGAAATCCACCATATGACTCTTTGTATTAATACTGAAACATAAAGACTATCTTTTCCTGCAGAATAAAAAGAACAAACGGAGCACACACAGATCAATGCACATGTTGTTCCTATAAATAAAGTAAATACATTTACAAGAATTTTATCAGCTCTCAAAGCAATAAAAATTGGTCTAAAGCAGTTCCATGTGATAGAAATGTGTCAGTGTTAAATTGTTCATTTAAATTATGTTTATTGGCTGTAAAGTATGTCTCTAGAAGTAGCTCTGTTCTAAATGCATGTAGAGTTATGGGGTATATTTGCACACTGTTAACTGGTAGCTAACAACAACAGCCTTAAATAAAAATGCACTTGCATTTGGAAAAACAATCCATAGTCAGATTCAATAGGAAGTTTCCAGCAAAGCACAACCTACCAAACTGACGAATCAAAAAACAGCAGGTTTTTGTGCCTGAAATGTGTTGCAATATGAAGCCAACTAAAAAAAAAAAACAAACAAACTCTGGTATAGACTATAGTAAAGAGGTGTGAAAACAACCTTAATTCATTTTAGTGAAACATTATTGCAGCATCACATAAATGCTGGCTAATTAGGTTTTCCAAGAGTACTACTAGGAATGAATGTTAAAGCAGAATGTTAAATGAATGAATGGTAAAGCAAAAGCTATGCCCTTGCATACACTATTTTCTTGACCCAGTACGACTTACAAACATCATGCTATTTTGGTATTTGCTGTTAGCCTTGCCATTATTTGTGGCTCAACTTGACTGAGTGATTGATGCTAATTGTCATATATCAAAATTTGACTGATTTAGAGATAATTAGCTGTGTCAATTATGTTACCCCTATCAAAACGATTGAAGCCTTAGAAATTAGCTCACATGGAATTAACTAATTAATTCTCAGTTCTCATTGATTTTTTTTTCTTTCAATTACTAGTATACACGGTCATTATGACTTTACAGTGTGGACCTTAAATCATTACCGTGCCCCCTTTAACACTATTTTACAAGAGCTCAAATTAGTAGTGAGTTAAGACAGGTGAGTCAATGTTCTCTCTGAACTCACTGTCGTAACTCTCTCTCTTTTTTTTTTCTTTAAATAAGCATCAGCAATAAAAAATCTGTGCTCATTCTAGTGACTCATCCACCTGCCTAATGAAAGACGCCTTGCAAGCGGCGTTTTCAATTGATCATTTGCTTCATCAGTCTGATCATGTTGGACCAGAGGTTTAGGAACAGAAAGTAAATGGAAATTTAAGAAGAGTAAATATATCTTCCCTTCACTACTGAATAGAGAATCTCAGTTCAGCATGAAGCTGCTGTGGTTAATCGTGGTGTGATGAGATGTGGAGTGCAGAGCTTGGTAAGGAGCCTGTAGGGTGTGTGTGGGAGCTGAAATCGCAGGAGAGCAAGATAATTACCACTGTTATTAATCACATGCCCTGCCTGGTGAGTGGAGATCCTATATCTGAGGATAGCAAAGTGCCAATAGTTAGTGTTGTTGTTCTTCTTATTCATTTGTGAACTCTCTCCATCAGACAGTGGTGTGGAGAAATAGCACATTACATATGGATAAATGGATGGATAAATGATTGGCATACCACTGGTTTCATGTCTCCTCAATAGAATATGTGTATATTACATTCAAGTTATTTTCATGTATTAGGTTGTCCTTGTGTACATCATTGCAGATCACAACATAGTACAGTCATGGTTTCTTTGTAATTATTTCAATTACATGTAATCATCAATTGATTGTAACTAATTGACTGTATGCAAGAATGCTGCTTACGTATTTCTGGTAGAATCTCCAGTATCTTTAGAATCTATAGTGTTGTTGTTGTTATTGTACTTGATTATAGTATGACAATTCATCGGTTAAATATTTATGATTAATGACCACTGTGCACAGAAATGCTGCATTACTGACTGCTTATCTAGAAAAATTATGTATCCTAAAGAGCAGTGATTGTGTTCTGTCACTCATCCATACTCTTTACAACTAAGGTAATAAAATAATTTCAACAAAATCATGTTCACTGTATTTAATCATTTACTTCTTGCATTTTCCATTACTTGTGTTTATTTATATCATTTTTATAAGAAATTGAAAATTCATTTAAACTTACCATTGATCTACATTTGTGCCAGCTCTGATCCCTTTAAGTACAGCACAGGAAGAACTGCACTGATGCCAAGCTGAGAGTAGTGTGCTGTCTGGTAGAGTAGTGCAGCAATGTGGTTGCACAGTGCTGCCCCAGCAAGACAATAACAACTGCTCTGAGACAGTATTACAGGACGAGAGTCTGTGATGATATCATCTGTGATGATAATTCAATTCAATTAAACAATGGCAAGAATGAATTATATATGTAATCAAATTTGAAATATACCCATATACTGTAATTATAACTATCACAACATTTTTAAACTGAAGCACTTATGAACCTATTTACTGACTATGCCTGTCTTTGAACAGATGTAGAACCCACAAAAAAAAAAAAAAAACTTATTTTTAAAACATGCATTTCATTCAGATTTCAGCTGGGTTTTGTGTGTCCACCTACCCTAATCTATGGGGCTTCTCTTACTTCCTCATCGACCTGAAACATGTTGCCTCATGCTGATCTTTCCTGTCACTTGATCCTTACTGGAAACTGAGAAATTACTCATAGTCATTACACATTTATATTCCAATGACAGTAAATGACAGGGAAAAAATATTGAATATGATAACTGAAATTTATTTAATACTTAGTGGAGAAGAATTTGTTTTTAATGACAGCTTCAAGATGCTTCCTGTATGAAGAAATGAATCGGCCGCAGTATTCAGGTGTGATTTTGGCCCATTCTTATAAACATATTGTCTTTAAATCTTGTTCAATTTGATTCAAATCAGGTGATTTACTGGGCCATTCTAACATTTTTTGGGCCATTTATTTTCCCTGAAACCAACTGAGAGTTTCCTTTGCTGTTTGCTTTGGATCATTGTCCTTCTGGAAGATCCACCCTCGTCTCTTTCATCATCCTGGTGGATGGTAACAGATTCCTCTCAAGAATCTCCCGGTAAAGGGCTCCATTCATTGTTACTTCAATTATATGAAGTCTGCCAGTAACATGCGATGAAAAACAGCCACGCACCATGATGCTTCCACCTCCAAACTTCACTGTTGGTATAGTGTATTTAGGGTGATGTGCAGTGACATTTCTTCTCCGAACATGGTGTGTAGTATGACAGTCAAAAAGTTCAATTTTGCTCTCATCTGACCAGACTACACTCTACCAGTATTACATAGGCTTGACCATATAAGTTGTAGCGAAGTTTAAACGAGCTTTGACATGCCTTTTCTTTAGTAATGGAGTCTTGCAGGGTGAGAGTGAGCAGTGGAGTGTGCTGCCTATTGTTTTCTCTGTGACGATGGCATTTGCTGCCTCCAAGTGTTTCTGGAGCTCTTTCCGAGTGGTGCGTGGATCTTGGGCTACTCTTCTGACTATTCTTCTGATGCCCTGGTCAGACATCTTGTGAGGAGCTCCTGTGCGTGGCCAGTTGATGACATGTGAGGTTACTTCCACTTGCATATAAAAGCCCCAATAGTGCTTACTGGAAGATTCAGAAGTTTTGAAATACGTCTGTATCCGATTCCATCAATATGTTTTGCAACAAGAAGGATATGAAGGTCTTAGGAGAGCTCTTTGCTTTTACCCATCATGAGAGGTTTATGTGACACCTTAGTAACGAAAAGCCGTTTTATAGACTATCAATTTACTAAACCAGCACAGATAGGGGGTATAATTACTTATGGATTTAAGCATGCTTTTCTTTTTCTTAGCATGTTCAATTCTTTTTTACCTGTGTCATGCCACTTTATTGCACACAACTTTATTTATGGACTTTAATGTTGTGAATTCTTTATATTTCCAGATTTCTTGAGTTAATACTGATGTCTGGTGAATATTTCCTGTGAATAACCTCATTGGAAATATATTTACTGAGAAAAATGTTGACGCGTTCAATACTTATTTCCCCCACTGTATAGCCCTTTGAAGCCCTTCTCCTTCTAACTGTTGGGTGTAACAGCTGACTGCTTCACAATACGATTAATGTGGGGAAGCTGGGGAAGCTCTTGTAAACTGGCTCTTGTATTCTCCATTAGAGCTCTTGTCTATTTTAAGTACAAATTATGTACCATAGACTGTTTTAAATGTATTCCGTGAAAGATTGGAAATGATGTTTACAGCAGCCGCCGCTAGTTTGTGCAGTACCTTACTGTCCAGATTTCAAAGGAATCACATTAATCTTGATGCATGGCTTAGTGGAATCCTCATGCATGCTGCTGTTATTAAGCATGCATGTCTCTTTGTACCTTTGATGTATGAAGAATACTCAGATCTTCATGTGAAAGACAAAATGGAGATTAGTCACTGCTGGAACAAATGGCACCCATGGCAAAATGTCGCTCTCAAAAAGACATGGACTAATGCAGGTCTTCAAGAATACTGAACAAATTATTTCTTTTCTTTTGTTTTTTACCACGTGCTATAATTCATAGCAGTTCATGATGTGCTCTTTTATTATTCAGTCAGCAAAAGTGGCCTGTTTGAAATGAGGGACGGAAGAAGAATAACACTCACTCCCTCTGCTGTGATGACACTCTTTCAAAGCTCTTTTCACTCACCGACTCATTAGTTTAATTGATTAATTAGTGAGTGAGGTGGCACATTAGTTGACATCACCTCGGAGGCCTATTTGTACTTCTATTGTTTTGCAAGGGTATTTCATAGGTGCAGAGCAACAGTATAAAAAGAACATATGGCAGGTCCACAACTAGAAACAGTGCTTCAGTGGAGATAAATAGAGATAAAGATCTAATGAGACTAGGTTGAACAGTGACCCAGGTGGGCTGGATTGGACCACTCTGGAAGATGAAGGGGCGATAGATTTTTACCTGGAAAGGCCCATTTCAGCTATTGATTTTATATCAGACTCTTGCTGCTGCAACTTCCACAGTACAATGTCAAGTTAAAAACAGAAGTAAAAAAAAAATCTCTCTGATATCTGGTTTATAATATGAAGACATGGAATTTTTTGTATTATATCAGACAGGTGAAATGAAAAAAGTATTGAGAGAGAGTGAAAAAGAGAAAGAGGAAGCAAGGGAGAGAAGCAGGACAGAAAATGCACATCACTGTGATAAAGGGAAGCAGCTCAGCTTTGAATGGTAATGATGGAAGTCATATGGACCAAATTTTTTTTTTCACAGCACTGATTTGAGTCCTGGCAGGAATGGTATGGCATGCTAAAAGAATGTCTCTCACATGCATACTGTGCTGTGAAAAAGTATTTGTCCCATCCTGATTTCTTCTGTTTATGTATATCTCATACTAAATTGTTTCAGAAATTTAAACGAAATCTAAGATAAAACAAAGGTAACCTGAGTAAACACAAAATGCAGTTTTTAAATGATAGTTATTTATTGAAGCAAAAAAGCTATCCAAAACCAGCTGGGCTTGTGTGAAAATGTATTTGGCCCCTTAGCTAATAATTCCCCATATCTATGAAACTGCATTCATAATGGGGTTCATCTGGACTAGACGCAACCAGTCCTGATTACTGCAAACCCTGTTCAGTCAAATCAACCCTTAAATAGAACTTTTTCAACAGTATGAAGTTGGTTAAAAGGTCTTATCCAGTAACACACTATACTGAAATTGAAAGAAATTCCAGAAATGATGAAGAAGAATGTGATTGAAATACATGAGTCTGGGAATGTTTACAAAATGGCCATTTTCACCAAGTGGAAAAAGTTGGCACAGTAATGAACCTTCCCAGAAGTGTCCAACCTTCCAAAATTCCTCCTGGAGCACAGCAAATACTCACCCAGGAAGTCCCAACAGACCCGAAGACAATATCAAAGGACCTTCAGGCCTCTTTTGCACCAGTAAAGGTCACTGTTCATGACTCCACTATCAGAAAGACACTGGGCAAAAATGGCATCCATTGAAGAGTGGCGAGGTGAAAACCACTGCTAACCCAAAAAAATTTTTGATTATCTGAATTTTGCCAAAGCACACCTTGTTGATCCTTGAATGTTTTGGGAGAATGTTCTGTGAACTGATGAGCCAAAAGTTACATAGAATTCCACAAAAAGAACACCACACCTACGGTCAAGCATGGTGGTGGGGGTGTGATGGTGTGGAGATGCTTTGCTGCTTCAGGGTCTGGGCAACTTGCAATAATTGAGGGAAATTCTGCTCTGTAACAGAAAATCCTAAAGGAGAATGTCTTCAATCTGTAAGTTGAAACTCAAGAACAACTGGATTATGCAGCAGGACAATGATCCAAAGCATAGAAGTAAGTCCTAGTCCTAGAAGTAAGTCAAAGTCTGACCTCGGAAGTGTTTGGGAAACTTGTTGCAGTTGTTGCTGCTAAAAGTGGCAAACCAAATTTTAAGATTAATGGGGCAATTAGCTTTTCACATTGGTGATAGATGTTTCTAAAACGTTTTTTTTTTTGCTTCAGTAAAAAAAAAAAATAAATAAAAACTGTTTTGTGTGTTTTTACTCAGGTTACCTTTGTTTTATGTTGTATTTTGTTTGACAATCTAAAACTATTTAGTATGAGATATACACAAAAACAGAAGAAATACTTTTTCACAGCACTGTATGCACGCATGCAAACACACAAACTCTCTCTCTCTCTCTCTCTCTCTCTCTCTCTCACACACACACACTCACACACACACACACACACACACACACACACAATTTAAATTTAAGCTCCAAGCCAAATAAAAGTTTAAGGTGGACCTGGTGTCAGCAAGTTTTATATTGTAATCAGAAATAAATATTTTATAATGAAACTGAATTGCATTTATTTAAGTGACAACACAGCCATAAAATCACAATAATATATTCATTTATTTCATGCACTTTGAGCATGACCAGGTATAATGTGGATTTATACATGTTAACCATTAAGTAATTTACTCATTCATCCATTTTGCTTAGTTCAAGTGGTAGCCTTTTGGGGCAAGAATAAACCCTGGATGCAAGCGTAGTCGATTACAGAGCATCACACACATGGAACACACACAGGAATGGTTTGAAAAACAAGGTGTTGAATTGTCCTCCAAATTTCCCAGACCTCAATCTGATCAAGCATCTGTGGGATGTGCTGGACAAACAAGTCTGATCCATGGAGGGCCCCACCTCTCATCTTTCAGGAATTCTGCTAACGTCTTGGTGCCAGACACCAAGCACACCTTTAGAGGTCGTGTGGAGTCCATACCTCTATGGCTCAGAGCCGTTTTGGTGGCACAAATGGGGACCTATATAATATTAGGCAGGTGGATTTAATCATATGGCTGTTCGGTGTATAGCCACAGCAAAGGGCATTTTAGAGTAGCTACTGCACACACAGTAACAGGAGGTCAGGATCAAACCTCTGTAGCTGTGAGGCATGGACATTACCAGCATCTCCCCATGCCAATATTAACATCAGAATCTTATGCCACAACCTTTTGGAGAAAGCACTTTCCGTCTCACTGTGATTTCACTTCAATAAGTAAAGAAATAACAGCAGTATTGCTATATTCTATTTTGTACTTTCTATAATATATATATTTGTTTTAAATCCACACCATAAACACAGTGCTTATTGTGAGGGCAGACGGCTTCAAACCATGAAATGCACTCAGCAGCTGTGGACTATTCACAGATCCATCAGCCCAAACAAAGCAACCCAAGATTAAGTTTCTTTGATTTTTCCCATCCATGACGCTTGCTACCTGTGAAGCCCAGTTCAACAAAAAACAACACCATAACAAGCCAGAGCTGCATTTCACCTGTCCAGCTCCATCATGTCAAACTAAACAGTTCTTCCTTTTGTCCTCCATCTCACAAAGGCATCAATGCTCTGTTTCCAGCATATGTCACTAACAATCGAGAGCTCACAATAGATTCCCACATGAAGGGAAATGCTCAAGTGATGCCTCTTGCTGGTCACCTGCTCTCTCACTAGCTGGCTTATACTGAATGATGTGCAGGCCGATATACAGTGGTGCTTGAAAGTGTGTGAACCCTTTAGAATATATATATATATATATATATATATATATATATATATATATATATATATATATATATATGACCTAAAACAACATCAGATTAGAAGATCAGAAGTCCTAAACATAGATCAAGAGGAGCCAATTAAACAAATGAGACACAAATATTATACTTGGTCATTTATTTATTGAAGAAAAGGATCCTATATTACATATATGTTAGTGGCAAAAGTATGTGAACCTTTGCTTTCAGTATCTGGTCTGACCCCCTTGTGCAGCAATAACTGCAACTCAACATTTTCAATAACTGTTGATCAGTCCTGCACATTGGCTTGGAGGAATTTTAGTCCATTCCTCAGTACAGAACAGCTTTGACTCTGGGATGTTTATGGGTTTCCTCACATGAACTGATTGTTTCAGGCCTTTTCACAACATTTCTATTGAATTGTGTTCAGGACTTTGACTTGTCCATTCCAAAACATTAACTTTGACCTTCTTGTGCTTAGGATCATTGTCTTGTTGCATGACCCACTTTCTCTTGAGATTCAGTTTATGGACAGATATTCTGACATTTTCCAATAGCCTTCTGGCTTGTCCACGTGATCTGTAGGAAACTTCAGACTGGTAGCCATGTTCTTTTTGGAGAGCAGTGGCTTCCTCCATGCAACCCTGCCATGCACACCATTGTTGTTCAGTGTTCTCCTGATGATGGGCTCATGAACATTTACCATTACCTTGTGAGAGCATTTTAGTTGCTTAGTTGCACTTAGGAGCACTTTAGTTGCTTAGAAGTAACCCTGGCTCCTTTGCGACTTTGTGGACTATTACATGTCTTGCTATTGGAGTGTTTTTTTGGTTGATCACTGCAGGGGAGGATACAAATTGTCTTGAATTTCTTCCATTTTTACACAATCGGTCTGAAAACACCTGACTCTAATTTCACCTTCAAATTAAACTGCTAATCCTAGAGGTGCACATACTTTAGCCAGTCACAGATATGCAACATTGGATCATTTTCCTCAATAAATAAAAGACCATATTATTTTATATTACCTTAATATTTTTGTCTCAGTTGTTTAATTGGGTTCTCGTTATCATCTTTTTGGACTTATGTGAAAATCTATGATGTTTTACTTCGTATTTATGCAGACATATAGAAAATTCTAAAGGGTTCACAAACTTTCAAGCACCACTATAGACAGTCCAAGAATGATAAAACACAACAGTGCCATTCCACTGATAAAGTTAATTGTTAGTTGGCATTAAATGCAGTAATTTTCATTGCAGGTAATTGGCTCTTTCTCTTCAGAAGCTGCGAATAAAGACAGTAGCATTCATCAGATTAGGAATGGAGCAGAGATGTTCCTGACTAATGTAGTGGAATGTTTTATGTGTTCTAAGTCCAAATGTGAATTAATGAATGTGAACTGATACTGTAACACATAGTTAATTATATGCAAATAAAAGAATTTCACTGTGCCCTAATGTATGTGTGATAAATAAAGGCATCTTCAACTACTTGGCAAAAGTGTTCTATATTGTCATAATAACTGATGATGTATTTTTGAACTTGAGTGGTGAAAAGGTTGACTGTCATGTAGCACTGACAGTAGTCCAGAAATAATTTAAATGATATTTTTATATTAGCTCGAATCTTTTAGCATTTCTATAGTAACACTTTGGAATGGTGGACAATCTGCATAAACTATAAAGCTATTTATCTTATTAACTTTAAGAAAGATAATGCTAAACAAATATGCTGGCATGTTTCTAGCTGCTATAAGTGATAACAGGCTATAATTCATCTAGCTGAAGTTCCTGTAATTTGAGATAGTGAGAAGCAGGATGCAAGTGTGTGTGTATTCAGTGTATTCTTTATTTGGGGCTGTCCACAAATCCTCAACAATGTCTGTAGCATGAGTCAAAAGGGGAAAAAAGTGTTTGATTCCCTAAGGCATGGGAGCATTTTAGATTAAATGGCGAGTAGAAGATTGTAACCTGCAAACTTGACAAAGTGGAGCTTGTGTAGCATGGAAGCATGACAGTGATGCAGAGCACAAACTTATGTTTGTATCCAAAACAAGAGGGGTTGGGTAAATTGGTGCGAGTTGCTTAAAAGGTTCAGTTTAAATCAAGTTTATTGTCATTATATGCTGAATTTGCGAGCTTGCAGTGTAACTTCTGTGGTTAATTATTACAGGAGCAATCTATTAATAAAGAGGTTGCGTTGCTCATAACTTGCAGTGTAGACATAGTGATAAACAGTGGTAGCACAAGTAAGATCTGTAATGTCTAATTAAAATGGTACAACCTAATAATATGCCTAAAGGCAATGAGTAAGAAAGGCAGAAACCATAATACTGCTTTTTACTGTATATTTTCAAATGTATAAACATATTATTTCACTATTTTCCCTATAACCATACATGTACCATAACACTTATTGCACATGCATCTGTGGAACAGTTCTTAAGAAACAGTTTACTGGCAGAAGGCAATTAAGTTCACAGTTACAATAACTTAAGACACTATAGAGACCTTTCTACTGACTCTGAAAAACACCGGAAGAAAGATGCCATAGGCCTGCTGCAGGGAGGTATGAGGATTGCAGATGTGGCCAGAGCAATAAACTGCTATGTCTGTAATGTAAGATGCCTAAGACAGTGCTACAGGGAGATAGAAAGGACAGCTGATCGTCCTTGCAGTGGAAAATTGCAGGGAATCATGTGTCCCCCCCAGCTGGTTAGCATGTTTGCCTCGCACCTCCGGGGTTAGCAGTTCGAATCTTGCCTCTGCCCTGTCTGCGTGGAGCTGGCATGTTCTCTCCGTGCTTCAGGGGTAATTATGATTAGCTTTTCCTCCAACTTAGTGTTTTTATTATTGTTTTAAACACTAGAGGTGTTTTTAAAATCTAGAGGTGTGAGCAGGACATAATTTCACTTCTACTCACACAGAACACACTGTGCCGCATGAGCAACCCACCACATTCAGTACACTCCCTTGTTAATCAACATGGCCTTTATTTGTCCCACAAGCTTTATATCTCACCACCTGCTCTCTCGCCTGTATGAGAAAAAAAAAAAAAAACACACCTCCTCCCATATTTTTCGGTTCTCCCGTGGGGTAAATGCACACCTCTACACTAATCTTTCTGTAATACTATTTAGAGTAAAAGACTAGAGAATCAATTGATGTCTCCATTGCCTCTGATTTGCTGGGGTGCCCTGCACAAATGCTTTTTTTTTTCTTGTCATCGGGGTCATGCCTCCCAGTAGCACTGTTAAATCTGAACAAATTTGAACGAGCTGGAAACACCTGGTCTGCAGATGTTGCCAGCTGCAAAGAAAAATATCCCTGTTGGTTGCCATCACATGCAATACATGTTTTTGGTTTCTTTTTGCAATGTTTTTTTGCATTACTTGCTGCGTTTGAGCCTAAATTGGCACTGCCTTTCCATGCTATACACCTAAGTACCTAATGAGGGTTTTTCTTCGTGGTTGGTTTCTGTTAAAATATTTTAAAGTATCTGTTAGAAATGAGGTGCCAGGCATTGGGATTATCCATGCTGTTATTCCAAGCAGTCCTCCATTCAATTCTCTCCTTCACCATCTGTTGTCAGTTTGTTTAATGAGTTTTATTTTTTTCCTATTTATTGAATGAAATCTTTCCTTTGGAACCTTGCCATACTGGAATGCTCATGTCAGGATGAATTAATATATGATTTATATATTGAGTGTCTATTATGTGTAAAATTTTATGCCATACAATAGCCTTTTTAAGCAATTATTACACTCGCATGTGTTTATAATAAAATGTTTTATATTACTGGCTCTTGTTGACATTATGGTGAGATACTCCATTAATGTTCATCAAGAAAAGAAAAGAAAAAGAAAGTGTCTATTATGGTGTGATTTGTATTATAGAGCTATTTAGGTGCATTCAGTTTGATTTGGTTTGATTTGGTTTGAATTACAAAAAATCTTTTTGTTATGTTTTTTTCTTTTATTTTTGCTGAGGAGGGAGCATGGACTACTATTAGAGCCAAGGCTCCAGAATGTCATTCCATTAGACTCTAAGCATATAACTGGTCTTGAAGTTGGCAAAGAAAGGAATTTGATTTATAGCACAAAGCTACAGAGTTGGATAAACAAACTATTTCAGGACATGCAATTATCTGACACGAGGTGGTCTCATGGGATCGACTGGTGAATTATATCCTCTAAATAACCAGTCTTTACTTACAAATAGCTTACTATTTTAAGGTTCTTTCTGGATTAAAATGAATGGCAGATAGACCCTTGTAAAACTAAGTTCAAGATCAGTTTGTTTGTGCTTGTGTCTGGCATAAGACCAAAAAAATGAGAAAAAAAATTATAATATTTTTTTCTCTTGTTTTTTTTCTTTTGTTTCCCTCTGGAAAATTAAAATCATTCATTCATTTTTGTGGTCAGGGTCACTGTGGATTTCAAGATTAATTCACATTATTTTGCAAAATGAAAGCTAACAGGCACATTCCTTTATTTATTTATTTGCTTGTTAATTTAAGTTAAGGATAATCTACGGTTGGGTGTGCATTGCACAATTTAAGTAACATGATGTGAAGGCAAAGAACCACCTGACACGAAGCAGAGTGTATTATAATCGTGTAATGCATACCTACCCATGTATTATCCCACTTATACCATGGCCACTTGCCAGCACTGACGCATTGAAACTGTCATTGATATTTGCAGTGCAAAATTTGAGTGAAAGGATAAAAATAACGGTTAATTTTCATGAGTTATTTTATATATGGTTTGTTAAATTTAGAATTCTGCCTGCTGTAAATCAAAGTAGTGTAATAAAGTGACATTTATTTGAATGAATTATAATAAATAGTTAGAGAGAGTGAGAGAGTGTTTGTGTGTGTGTGTGTGTGAGTGAGTGAGTGAGAGAGAGAGAGGTGTGTGTGAATTACCTGAATCTGTGCTACGTCTCTGCTACTAATATGAAACTGAGTTTAACTACTGTATGCAACTGTAACTGTATGTTACTATGGTATGGACAATTAATTTTGAACAGTGATTAAACTGACAGGTTGGTAAACTACCTGTTCATTATACAGTTTATCATTGTTTTGGAGTTTTAATTGTTAGCTAGTCAAGACGTTGATCTAGAGAACTCATGACAGCTGGTAATGACTAACAGGAGGTGTTTGTCATGTTCTCTGTATATGTCAATCTTGTTAATATTGGGTAAAAGTGAGTGATTCGTGCACTCTGCTAGCATACTAACAAAATACCTCACAAACTACATACTACTATTAAATGGCATGTCACTACAATTTAGCCATATAACTTACTCTAGTGTGCATTTTGTATTGGGGACACAGCCATGAATTCTGTCAAAAGTAGCATTACAGAATAAGAAGCTAACAGAGAGGGTGAAATTTCAGGTTATTTTCTGCCTAGCCCCACGAGCAATTTACTTGAAGTAAATCCCACCCTAATTTTCAAGTAGGTCAGAGATCGGTTTGACTGTACTCGGGTTTGAAAGCAGTTTTCACATTTGAAAAACATATTCACTCAAGTTTAAAAAAAACAAACAAACATGAAAATTGTCTTAGTTCTACATTCTTATAATTGATGATAAATATTGCAGACGTTGAATACAGAAGAGCCGTGTGTGTGTTGTTGTTGCTGCTGTTCTGCATTAGCTCTGCTGTGTCTCTTGAGGTCCTGACCCTGTGTATCAAATAGCTTAAATAGATGCTAATGATCCTTTGTGTGATGTGGAGGGGAATATTGATGGCTGATAACAGATGTTCATGATGTTGTTGTTATTACCACAACCAAACATGTTGTACTTCTGCAAACTGTAATTTCAAATGTTGTTCCTCCCTCTATTCGCGATTTTATGTCTGATTGCTGGACCTCTCTAAGTCATTATGTAGGAAACAGAAGGATTATATGTAAAGGAAATGTTACAAAAATGTGGAGAGAGAGGGAGAGATTTAGCTCAGTGTCGTTTTTATTCATAACACACTAAAATCTGTCTAAGTGCCTGTGTGTCACCTGCTCACAGCAACATGCCCCTTGCTGTTAAGGTGTTTTGAAATTGCACCTCGATTTCAAGGCCCTCCCTAAACAAAGCAATGTTCATTGTCCTATATTCTTCCTCACAGCTCCACAGCAGCCATTTGGCTTTATCTCTGTAATGCAGCAGCTCTGGAGTATTTCCAACTCCCTGTTCTCTCCACATACACACCACTCTTTCTCTGAAAAGCCTCCTACACTCACACAAGGCAGCAGTATCATGCACTAAACACATTATGCAGTAGAACAGTACAATTGACATGTATGTATTTTTGAGTTAGTGCAATGACTTTTATGTTTATCCAATGACACGTTGAGGTGTGTCTCAGCAGACTTCAGCTATCTGACATCCAATAATCAGACTAAGAAGCAGAAAGTTGGAAGAATTAACAACTCTCATATACCTCAGTGACAGGATTCTGCTAGGGCCTCTTGTGGTAATATTGCCATGTGTGCCGCCTCACAGAGGGAAGCTGTTATCACTGTTTTTCTGGTAATCGTCCAGCAAATGTCTGTACGTACACTGCTGATGAAGCAGTGACTCCTGTTGTGAAAGAAACAGTTTGGTTGGAATCAGGTAAACATGAAGGCCTTTTTGCAATTGATTTTTGTTTTTTTGGCTCGTGTTCTTCTTTTCTCCAGAGAAACAAGTCTTTGTGAGTACAGTTCAAGCTTCATTTTTTCTTCTTCTTTCTGTTTTCTTAGTTTAATAAACATCTAGCGCAGCATAAAATGAAAGTGCGTTAACCCTTGGAGAATGCAGTTGTCTTGATGCTCTGAAACCTAAACTAACATAACGTATTAATAATGTATATTACTTAGGAACAAACAGAAGTTTTGTTGATAGTGGATTTCAAACTTTCAATAGATACCATTGATGTCTGTAGGTTAAAAATATAGATATTTTTTATGTTTTAAAATATAATGAATATGTTTTTATCACAGTGTTATTGTACATAATTAATAAATACCCTTAATAAAAATATCATAAATTTGCTCTATCTTTATGATTAAAAAAATAAATGAAACAAGCAGGAAAAAAAATACAATAATACAAAGTCAACCCAGACAATGAATATTTATGTAGGGTGTTTCTCAATACTAAGAACATGGAGATCACACTTGTGCAGTTGGAAAGAACCTTCTCAGCAAGTAACCCTGCAAGAATAAATAGACAAGAACAGAGACTCTAAAGTTTACAGTGCCCTCCACTAATACAGTATTAGCTCCCTTAGTAAATATGAGCAAAGAAGGCTGTGAAAATATTGTCTTTATTGTTTAACCTTTTGATCTTTTGTTAACAGATTCACAAAAATACTCTGCTTTCATAGATATCAAACAATTGCAAACACAACACAGGTTTATCAACAAAAACTATATTTGCTCATATTTACCAAGAGTGCCAATATTAGTGGAGGGCACCATATATGTTTGAGATATGTTGTGTATTAACAGAACTCCAGCACCAACCTTGCACTGTTGCAGATAACTCAGCCTGCCTGAGCCTAAACATTTACAGAGGGAAGACCAACGTCTTAAAGGTCAAAACAGCCAATACAGCTCCCAACACTCTTGAAGGCAAAGTGGGAGAGGAGGTGGACAACTTCACTTACCTTGGCAGCATTATAGACAAGCAGGGAAGAACAAATGCTAATGTAAATGCATGAATAGGCAAATAATGGTCAGATTTCCAGCAGCTGACAAACAGCTGGGATGCCACAAACCTGAGCACCAACATCAGGATCTTCAACACCACTATAAAGCCTGTGCTATTCTATGGAACATCTGCCTCAGAAGGATCCTTCAGATCTGCTGGCCTTATTTTCTCAGCAACCAAAACCTGTGGGAGCAAATGAGACAGCAGCCAGTAGAGGTAGAGATTCTCCAAAGGTGCTAGAGGTGGATTGACTCTGCCCTCTGCAAACCTACATCTAGCATAATAAGGCAAACCCAAAACTGGAACCCACAGGATAAAAGGAAAAGAGGTTGACCTGCCATCGCAGCCTGGAGGCAGACATCAATAGAATGGGACCTGGAGACAACTGGAACGACTGGCCCAGGATCAAAATGCCGGGAGAGATCTCATTATCAGCCTATGCCCCAATAGGTGCCACAGGCGAGGGTGATGACGATGATGCTTATACACAACTGTTTTTTTTTTTTAAATGTAAGGTAAAAAACTTGATGGATTGTGCTATTATAGAAAAATTATTTAAACAATTGTTTAAAAATGTCCATGTGTAAGTTGGTACTACAGATGCTATTGGAACAAGCATATGACATTATTACAAAGCTAAATTAAAAATCGATTGAATAAATAAGCATAAATTATATAATGTGGCTGAGTTGTGCTGTTATAGACCAATCAGAACCGAGCATTCAATGGCACTGTGATATAGTATTATAATAAAGCTGAAGTAAAATAGATAGTTACCTCTTTGTAAATACTTTGTGTTGATTGTAAAAATAAAAACAATATTAATCAGAAACAAAGAGAAATGTAGTGAAGAGGGAGATGTTTCAGCCCTCTTCAAGGATGAAGACAACGCCAGGCAACATCTGCATTAGATAAGGTGCACATCTGTCCTCCCTTGTGGAATTACCTGCCTGCCTGCAGGACCATGATTATTGTTAAACAGAAACTTACTTGATCCACTAATGAATAGTTGGCAAATTATGTTGCAGCTTTCTTTGAGATTGTTCCACTTTTTTACCGGCTTACTTGGCTGTTGCTGATAAGCTTGCATTATTCACAGATACTGAGGAAGGCACAAATGAGAAAACATTTCAGGCCAATGCAAATCCAACCAATAGTATATTTTCAGTGTTACAATGTCTGAATGAAATAATTATTTTTTAAATAACATTTTCTTATTTAGGGCGCACGGTGGCTTAGTGGTTAGCACGTTCGCCTCACACCTCCAGGGTCCAGGGTTTGCGTCCCGCCAGGGCCATGTGTGTGTGGAGTTTGCATGTTCTCCCCATGTGTTGGGGGTTTCCTCCGGGTACTCCGGTTTCCTCCCCCAGTCCAAAGACATGCATGGTAGGCTGATTGGCGTGTCTAAAGTGTCCGTAGTGTATGAATGTGAGTGTGTATGTGATTGTGCCCTGCGATGGACTGGCACCCTGTCTCCAATTAAAAAGA
>JAFFST010053502.1:107570-139516 GCA_022414735.1 Noturus placidus
TGTGTCCCACCTGTTGTTGATTCTTCACAAAAAATTACAGTTTTATATCTTTATGTTTGAGGCCTGAAATGTGGCAAAAGGTCGAACAGTTCAAGGGGGCCGAATACTTTCGCAAGGCACTGTGTATATATATATATATATATATATATATATATATATTTGCTGAGCGTATATATGCATAGGCAATGTCATGGTAATTCTCTCCATGACAGCACAGTTCTATTGTTTCCTCAGCATTTCTAGACTGAGATGTATTTTCCACTGTGCATGCAGTAGATGACAGGCAGAAAGCATGATGAAGAATGATCTCCAATAAAAGTTTAAATTGACTTTTTTTTGACAGTTTTGTCTTCATGCAATGTATTTTAAACTGTTTATGTAGTATTTTTTAATTTAAATTTCGTATACCTTAATGACATCATTAGAAGAGACGACACAGTGTTGGCCTAAGGCAGTATTTGATTTAATGTATTACACTTCCTTATGAAAATTGTGGCATGGGGAAGGGAAAGAGTGTTCTTGTTGTTAAGCAGAACACTGTTCAGCTTGTAGTCTCTGAAGAAATTGCAGCTATTTTGTGCATTAGGGGAATTACTGAAATGAGGGCTGAATTGTGTAAAATTAGGCTCTCTAATGTGTCGATTGGTGTGCCTGCCACACTGTGTCTCTAGATTTGTTGTATGTGAAATAGCCATATCTTGTAGACTAGAGTCAATTAACCTGCACAGATCAGCAAGTTACTTTTAAATTATCAATTTGAAAAATGTACTGGAGAGAATTTTGGTCATCAGTACAATAATATATAAAATGACTGTACTGATGCCTAAATATTTAATTTACATAATTATCTTCATTAACAGAACTTCCAGATTTTGACCCAGAGTATTTCGATGTGTTATAATGTAAGGCATCGTGTTCCCCCAACAAACCCAAGGTGCTTTGGACAACCAATGTTTTACCGGTGTATATAATAGGTCATTCAAACAGTGACACATTTAGTGACACAATCTCTTTAGAGTGGTTTTCACACTGGGCACATTTGCTGCAGTTGGAATCCAAGTGCGATTTGATCCCGGCACCCCCCAACATTGGAAAGATATGTGCAGCAGTGGACCTCTTTGGTGTCCACAAAATCTCCTGCCAGTCATTGTACACATGTGTTGTGGAAATGAATGATGCTGGCATTAGCTAAAACACATGTGCAGGTTACTTTACTTCCTGAACAAGTGCGGACCCGAGTATGAGCCACGTTCCCTTTCATAGGAATTGTGGCTCAGTTCCAGTGCAACCGAACTCAGACCACCTCCTACAGGTAGTCTTGGGTTCTGTACTGTGGTCCGCTTCCCAGTCCGCATGACAGCTGAATCATTACCAATTTTTCATGCAAGCCATGCTCTGTTTTGGACTAAACTGCCAGTGTGAAATCCCCTAAAAGAACCCAAACCCTTTGAAGTGGACCAAGTGAAAAAAGACCCAGTTCTCTTTATGTTCACCCTGTCCCTATCCCTGAAGCTCCACTTAAGCAGTATTGGGGTCTCAGACCTCTTTGTGTACTTACTATTGTTTTTTGGGTCCTTGTCCTCTTGCAATAACTCATGCATTGCGGATATAGTAATATTGTACAGCAATAAGATTTTCCTGTACAACATATTTTTAAATATTACAAAATAGAAAACACATACACATAGAAATTCAACCATATATTTCTGGTGTAATTTTAAATCCTCTGTCCTTCAGTTTTGCTGAAAATTGAAGAAACACTTTTGAGTTTCTGTGGGTGGTTGATAGTTGTTTCTTAATATGGTCTTCCTTCCAAATCTGGAAAAGTGCAGCCATTTCCTCATCTGTCCATAACATCCCTTTTCCAGAAGAAGCAGCCATGTTGGTTAACATGATTTGTCTATTATATAGAATTCGCGAATGGAACAATCAAATGAGCCCAGAGCGAATTGTGTTCACAATGCACATTTTTAGTGAACCATACCGTAAGATGAAAACGAACCGTACTCAGACCACATCCCAGGATGGTCTCGGTTTGGTTTGCTTTAAAAAGGGTCTGAGAACGTTTGGAGTGTTCACACATAAGCCAAAAAAAATCCAGCGAACTGTGCTCACACCCCTGAAAAGGACCAAGTGTGAAAACACCTTTAAGCTGTTGAAAAAGTTATTCCAAGTAGCTCCAAAATCACGAATTAGACATTAGGACAAATATTTTCTTTCATCCGTTAGCTAATGTTGAATATTTTAAAATACATTTGTCACTGATTTATGATCATTAAAATTGGACTTATACTTAGCAAACTTATACTTGGCAAAAGAAATGTACTTGCTTCTCAGAAATTCATTGTGTTTGAAGAATGAGCAAGAATCCAGATTTTTGTTTGGTTGTTTATTTGTATTTTTTTGTAATGAGCCTCAATAGTCCTGTCATAAAAGTGATGAGTGGTAATTACACAGAAACTGTAGACTAATAATTACTATTAACTTAAATATAAACAACAATCTACACATAGAATTGGAGAAAACAATAGGAGAATGAATTGTCAACAGATTCTTCCAGCTATTTATTTTTTTCTGTATTCTGAAGTACAATATAATCTATACTATACTCATGAGTGTGCTGATTTTCCTGTGCATATGCTGGCTGCTGGTAAACTCTACCACACCAGCGGTGGCTGCATTTGCATGAAATTGACTTGTTTAAATAGTCATAAAACATTCATGTGGAAAGCTACTGTTGCTTCCTGCTCTTGTTGCTTTTTTTCCCATTGTCGCACTCTTTCATATTTGATGTACACTAAACAGTGTATTCCCATGTGTGTGCATGTGTGTGTGTGTGTGAGTGCAACACATTCACAGTTGATCTGAGGACTCGGTATAAATGTAAATCATTGAAGGCTTGAGACGGATGCAGACGAAGAGTTAAGAGAGTTCAATTTGCAGTGAAGTGCACTCCTGCCACACTTCAGGATCTCTTTAACAGCATGGGGTTTATCAGAATCTTTGTCTTTGTCGGGCACAATGACCAATTTTACATAGGCTTGTTCAGGCAGTGGTTTAGCCATGGGTGGCTCTATAAGACTTTAGATTTAAAACAAGGGGACATCTTTCAGTCCCATCGGAACTTCAAAAAGAATTATAATGAACAGGAAAAGAGCAGAGAAAGAGGCATGTTGTCACATGGCCAAAAGTATGTGGACACCTGACCATCACACCCATATGTTTCCCAAACTGTTGCCACAAACTTGAAAGCACACAGTTGTGTAGGATGTCTATGCTGTAAAACTAAGATTTACTGAAATCACTGAACATCGAAACTTGCCAGTTGAAGACTGGAATTGATTTTTTTCCCCTAAACTTCAACTGCCCATGATAGCCTCAGATTCTTGCTCTCGGCTAACAGGAGTGGAACCCAGTGTGGTTTTCTGCTGTTGTATCTCATCCACCACAATCTTTGATGTTCTGCACATGCTGAGATGTTTTTCTGCTCACCACAGTTGTATAGAGTATTTATTTGAGATACTATGGACAGCTCAAACCAAATTGGCCATTTTCCTCTGACCTCTGTTATCAGCAACGTACCCCAACTGAACTGTCACTCGCCCAGTGTTTTTCTGTTTTTCGCATTATACTCTGCACACTCTAGAAACTGTTGTATATATAAATTATCCAGTAATTTACTAGATAATTCTGGCTAGTCTCTGTTCATGCTTGGAGTAGGTTTGTTTATATTTTCCCATTGCTGTATACATGACCAATGAATGAAATGAGTTTAGCAGGTTTTTTTTTTTGTACTTTTTATTTTGTTAATTATGTGCAGTATGTAACCAAATCAAACTAAACAGCATATAAAACCAGAAGTATTCATTTGTCTCTGAGTCAGACACAGTAAACACACTAATCAGTGTGAAAGCATGCTCAGAAACCAAAATATAAAGCATCAGAAGTATTTTAATAGAAGACTAGTGTTTGCCAGGTATGGATGATTTCACAGTACACAGGGCATCATGGAAAAAGGAAATAAAAGGCAGAATGGAGGAGGTGTAATGCTTGCATAATGTGTCATCAGTGAAGCATCTGCTTGTACCAGACTCTTAAAGATATATTTGTTATGCAGATATTCCTTCTTGGAGTGTTACTTCCTTTCATGTATGAACATCTTGCTCAACAACCAGCCTCCAGTACGTAATCCCTGAATAATTTCCTAATATTTGAAATAATCGAGACTCTTTAGAGCATGAACCTGCAGACATGGTTAGAGGGTACACTACTGTATGCTGGTTTGAAGCCTGCTTTAGAAAAATGTGGCAGCTTGCCCATTTTTACCCCGTTATACTGTATTGGCATCAAAAAAAATACTAGCAAGGAGATGATGAAGGTTCTTCCTGGTGAAGCAGAACACTTGCTCTTGAAATATCTCAGGACATCTCTGACAGAAGCAAACCAAATCAGACTGAAAAAACTTTCCTCAAAAACCCAAACTGGCTTGTGAATTAATTTTTACATGGAAATATCAAGCTGTAGGTTTTAGAATATATTTAGATGTGAAGATTGTTCTTCACAGAATTGTAAATCTTCTGTATTGTTTTCTACTTCAGTCAAACTCATGATTTTCAACCTATTTGAAATGAGTTATTTGAAGCTCACTTGACTGTATGGATAAATACAGTTACAGTATATAACCATACTTCTCATCAACCTCTGCAATGTGCTGTTCCACCTGAATGATTATAATTACACATTAGTATCACTCCAAGCTGCATACAAAACATGCATTTTTTTATTAACCAGACAGGGATTTATCAAACAAGAAATGGAATCCATAGACGCTATCTATCTATCTATCTATCTATCTATCTATCTATCTATCTATCTATCTATCTATCTATCTATCTATCTATCTTCTACCGCTTACTCCATTTGCAGGGTCACGGGGAACCTGGAGCCTATCACAAAAGTGAGTACACCCCTTACATTTTTGTAAATATTTTATATATTTTCATATGACAACACTGAAGAAATGACACTTTGCTACAATGTAAAGTAGTGAGTGTGCAGCTTGTGTAACAGTGTACATTTGCTGTCCCCTCAAAATAACTCAACACACAGCCATTAATGTCTAAACCACTGGCAACAAAAGTGAGTACACCCCTATCTTCACCCTCAGTCTTGGAGGTGTGTCTGGAGTTGTTATCATGCTGGAATACTGCCCTGGGGCCCAGTCTCCGAACGGAGGGGATCATGCTCTGCTTCAGTATGTCACAGTACATGTTGGCATTCATGGTTCCCTCAATGAACTGTAGTTCCCCAATGCCGGCAGAACTCATGCAGACCATCCAGACCATGACACTCCCACCACAATGCTTGACTGTAGGCAAGACACACTTGTCTTTGTACTCCTCACCAGGTTGCTGCCACACACACTTGACACCATCTGAACCAAATAAGTTTATCTTGGTCTCATCAGAGCACAGGACATGGTTCCAGTAATCCATGTCCTTAGTCTGCTTGTCTTCAGCAAACTGTTTGCAGGCTTTCTTGTGCATCATCTTTAGAAGAGGCTTCCTTCTGGGACGCCATGCAGATCAATTTGATGCAGTGTGCGATGTATGGTCTGAGCACTGACAAGCTGACCCCCCACACCTTCAACCTCTGCAGCAATGCTGACAGCATTCATACATCTATTTCCCAAAGACAACCTCTGGATATGACGCTGAGCACGTGCACACATCTTCTTGGGTTGACCATGACGAGGCCTGTTCTGAGTGGAACCTGTCCTGTTAAACCGCTGTATGGTCTTGGCCACCGTGCTGCAGCTCAGTGCCAGGGTCTTGGCAATCTTCTTATAGCCTAGGCCATCTTTATATAGAGCAACAATTCTTTTTTTCAGATCCTCAGAGAGTTCTTTGCCATGAGGTGCCATGTTGAACTTCCAGTGACCAGTATGAGGGAGTGTGAGAGCGATGACACCAAATTTAACACACCTGATCCCCATTCACACCTGAGACCTTGTAACACTAACAAGTCACATGACACCAGGGAGGGAAAATGGCTAATTAGGCCCAATTTAGACATTTTCACTTAGGGGTGTACTCACTTTTGTTGCCAGCGGTTTAGACATTAATGTCTGTGTGTTGAGTTATTTAGAGGAGACAGCAAATTTACACTGTTACACACTACTTTACATTGTAGCAAAGTGTAATTTCTTCAGTGTTGTCACATCAAAAGATATCATCAAATATTTACACAAATGTGAGGGGTGTACTCACTATTGTGAGATACTGACACACACACACACACACGCACACACAGACACACACACACACACACACACACACACACACACACACACACACATTTGTTAGCTTTAATGTAGCCAGTATTTAACACATTAATATTAGTCAGCCTAGCAGACATTGTTTATCATGGGCTATAATTTATAGGCTAATGAAGCTAACTAGATTAACATAATTAAACAATACACATTTTCACTGGAAATCATGAAATAAAACTAAAACAAAGGCAAGACAATGTTGCTTTCAAGATTTTTATTTTTTATTTTATTTTTATTTTTATTTTATTTTAAGGGTCTTTAACTGTGAGAAACTTCACATCATCACAGTGCACCACATCATTAACTTGGATAAACTTATCTCATGCAGCATTCCTTTTTATTGTGCTCAGGATAGAGAGAAAATACTGGCATGCAGTACATGCACTGTTGCACAGTGATGTGTACAACTTCAAACCCACCAGTTAAATAAACCATGCTGGAGAGTGATTTAACTCACTTTCCTATAAATGTGATTTAATAGCATTGACTAAACTATTTACTTTGCAGAATTGATTAACAGTCAAAATCCATAATTCAAAGACGGTGCTATGAACATTTATGCTCAAAGTGGCCTGAATTTTGATTTGATACAATGAACATTAACATCCCTCCAAAATGGATTTTTAAAAATTTTGATTTTGTTGGAAAATACAAAGTATTACTCTAATCATTTATTGTGAATACCATTAGACAAGCAAGTTGAATTAATTAATTAAGTTACCTAAATATTTATTTTGAACAGACATATCACAGTAAACAGGGCTTCTGTGTTTAAAGCTTGAATTCATCTAACTACAGCTGCATGGCCAGTCCTTAAATCCTTTAGCTTTGGCATCCACATGATATCAAAATATCTTTTTTTCTTCCTCCTTGCAAAGATTCATGATGCAGTAAAGACACTATGCAGAAAAATGAACTCAAGTATTTCTTATTTTGAAAGTAATAAATAGACTTTTTCTCTGACGAAGAATATTACCATCATTATTTATCTCTGATTTATTGAGGATCTTATTAGCATGTCTAACCTTCATAGCTAGATAACTAACTAGGTTGCAAGTGCATGTGCATTTTGAGTGCATTTAGCAACAGATTCTTTGAAAAATATAATAATAATTGCACAAATGGGAATTTATTTACATTTCCATCAAATTATCAAGAGCTGTTTACAGTTTTGCATAATCCACAAGTGCTGGAGTGGAATTCCCAAATGTTTTGCCCAATTTAACCCCTATTTACCCTGTTTATATGATAGACCACACATGCATTGAAGAAGCCATTAAGGATTACCCATTTCCAACTTAATAGGACCACTTTAACAGATTTAAAACCATGTTATCCTTGATTAGACACAGATGTAGGCATTAATGATGCATGCGTGAGGAGCCAGGCTGAGGTACAGAGACCGTTAGGCTTCATTACAGCTCCAATACAGCTACAAATAACATGGTCAATACATTGAGGTAAAAAATGGACATTATAAAGGCTCACTCATGATACGAGTCTGGAAAAAAGACTATACATTAGAACGGAGGTCTTCAACAGGGGTTCCGCGATCCCTAGTGGGTCCGCGGAGGTACTGCATGGGAGTCGCGAAAGTTTTGGTACCAGTTTGATATAACACAATTTCATACAATATATATAATTAGGGGGTGCCTGCTCCATCTCGCCATCAGTTTGGGGGTCCTTGGCCTGGAAAACGTTGAAGACCCCTGCATTAGAACATACATTTTTTTGTCCAGCACTGAAAACCAATAATGAGACATATATGGAGAATGGAAAACGTAGCACAGAAGTCAATGCTGATTTCAGTACTCCTGACGCAATAGTGAAACTCTGGCTATTCTCAACTCAAATATAAAATATTCTCACATGATTGCATGGGGAGTCTGAAGGGGGAAAAAGGAAAGATATCAGCTTGATTGCAGCAAGAGATGGAGAGATTGCACTGTGAAAATCTTTAATGGCACAATTACTCAAGCAGGTTTTATCATCACAGGCCTTATCTTCAAACAAACAGCTGAGCGATCATGCTGCTGATATAAATAAGTAAAACTATTTCCCCTACTGCGAGAAGTGAGCCTGTTGGTAAGTCACTCGGCTACAGGTTAGCCTGGCACAAACACACAAATGCCTCATGGCCCCTTTGATAACTTGTTTTGCTGATTTGAATCAAATCTCTGCCAGAATTTAGCACATGTTTGGCAGTCAGTTAGAAAGATTGGACAAATTGGACATGATATTGTAACAGGAATGCTAAATAAGCAGAGGATGGATTTTGGCAGTAGGGCTGCTTCCGCATGGGCGAAAGGGTTGCAGGAATCCATTTGACAAATTAGCTTTTTTCCTCACTGTAAAATATTTTCAAGTGCTTCTTCCCCTCCCACTCTCATTATTGATCGCAATCATTTGAAGGCCATAATTAGTTTTGTATTAAAATGTGCAATGATACAAGTTGAGGCCATACCTCTTTCACCATTCATATCCTGCTGTGATTTATCATATGTAATATTATCTTGTGCCTTCTGCTTCCACACACACTATTTATATTAGTTACAATACCTTTTAGTGGGTTTTTAGAGTGGATTCTGTCAAGTTTCCAAACGCTAAGTGGTGAACTGATTTAAAGGTGGAACTGCATGTTTTATACCGGTGCTACATATTTAGCCTGGGACAAAACAGGTGACCTTAGTACCATAAGTATAATAAGATAAAGTGATGTGAACTCATATAACCATTATTTATACTCCTAAAAATAAAAGTGCCAGAAAAGGTTTGTTTCCTTAAGAACGTTTTGAGAGATTTTAACCAGCTTGGTAGTACCAAAAGAACAATTTTTTTTTGCCATTATGTGAAGTATCTTTGTGGGGAAAATTATTTTCACATTTATTGTGGCAAGTAATGATAAAGACTGACTGAAAGGTTATTTCAGGAATGAAAAATAAATCTTTGGTAAAGCAAAACTGCTTTTAGGGCATTGCGCCTTTAAGGGCGGACTTTGTCATTTGTTGTATGACTGTGCAATATCAAATATCTTTTAATAATGTAATATCATCAGACTTGGGTTACAAAGGTGTCATGGAAATGACAAAATCCTGGGTGTCAAATGGAAGGAAATTAATTTTAGTCCAATTAGCATTGCATGGCCGTGGAAAGGCTAGAAAAATAACAAAAATGCAGAGATGATGCATACTGTGTGCTTTCTGTGTGAAGGTGAAGATTTTTGTTGCTGATTCATATGCAGTTATATTTGTGAAAATAACCAGAGCATGGTGATTAGATGCTGAAATCGTTCTTCAACACTGAAATCATTGTGCAGTTCAGTTGACTTAATTTGCATTCTTTTATTGAGTCCAGCATAGGTTTGTGCCTCTAATGGTTTAGTGAAATTATGCAATTGTATGCAATAATTGAAATGCAATGTGTGTGTGTACATGTGTAACAGTACATAAAACCTCCAAGCTCACCTGACTTTTCATGCTGCAGATTGTGATATAATAGGTCAATGAAGCCTTTATAAGAGACTATCTTAATGATAGGGCAGCTGTTTAAGAATCTGTCCACAGCCCAGTCACTCCAGGGAAAACTGAAATGTGCTCATGCTGATAGACAAAGGAGAGAGAGAGAGAGAGAGAGAGAGAGAGAGAGAGAGAGAGAGAGAAAAGTTGTCTCCAGGAGGCATTCATCATCTGGCACTGCAGTATTCTCTCGTCTCCTGTCTCCTGCTCCTTATACTGGTCTGTTTTCATCTCCCTGAAACTCACCCCATGTTCCACAGCATCCACTTCGGCGTTCTTTCTGCTCCACTCACATGCTATCTCATATATCCCTTTCTCTCTTTCTCTGCAACTCTTCTCTTTGTATTCTCTTCACTCTCTGATCTCCATTATTTCTCATTTTCCTCATGTCTCGACATTTTCCGTTACATTGAGCAGATCTTTTTTTGTTCCAGATGAAAAAGTGCACTGCCGCTCCCACCCATGGTTTGAATCAGTATATTGCATGTGTACTGAGAGATGAGGAGCTTTTACCTGGTTGTGTTGGGGGTCATGCTTTCAACGACTGCCTTTATTTTGACTATAATTTGGAATATAGCAAAGCATTGAAATGTGCACACACACACACACACACACACACACACACACACACACACACACACACACACACACACATTTATATTACTATATTTGAGAGGACATTCCACTGACATACTTATTAATGCAGCAAATTAATGCTACTCCTAAACTTAACCCTAACCTTGACCTCAATAACCAAAAAGAAATAGTTTGATTTTAAATTAAATATGCTGTTTTGAAAGTTAAAGCTAAACTGGCTGTGACGTCTTGATACACTATGCAGGAATGAAAATCCATTATTTGTACTAGCATGGCCCTAATGTATGTACAGTATTTCACTCCTCCACTTCTACGCAGGCTTCATTTGTAAATCTGCAGGTCCTGGAACAGTGTAGCGATCCGGTAAGTCAGGAGGCACGCGAAATATCCTAGTCCCAGAACATACAGACGCTTAAAAGTGCGGTGGGACCACGGTGTTCAAGAACATCAGAGACAAGATGGTGGAAATGATAAGGGATGCACACTTGAGCTACAAATGAGATTCTTTATGGAGTAACGCCGCTCACACTCCACTTGGTATGGTGTTCACATTAGCCAACAACTTCTCAGTCCTTCTGGATCTTTTTGTGTATTTGAGTCCCTGTACTCCTTAAAAGCCCAAATAACTCCACATGGGCTGTTAACTCTATTTTATTCCTGGCAGTTAATCTCACTTTCAAAGCCATGCGCTACTCCACTAGCATCGCCTTCCACAACCAGACTAGCATTATCACTGCAAGTCATGTGAATGGCCACCAAACTGCTTCATCACTGACACTACTGACCTGCTGCTGCTTGCTCTCATGGACTCTTGCCTTTTAAGTATTTTGCTCCATTTTCTCATTGTCGTTGTTTGTGTTCTTAAAAAATGCTGTTAATGATAACTTCTTTCTTTTCGCCATGACACACTCTACAACACATATTACTACTAGGCTTCGCTTCAAGATAACGAATTCATCTGAACTTTAAACTTGAAATAATTGTTATGTGAAAGAAACTATTGATTGGATATTAGCAGTATTTGTGCAGTGGTAATACAAGATTAGCATTTTATTGCAGTTTTTTTTCTGTTTTACGTTTGGTGAATTAAAAAATGAAACTATTTATTTTGATAATATTGCTGCATGAGACTTTAAGCATCATGGTGGATCCACATAAAAATACTAGAACGCAGGTGTGATACATTTTAGAGGCGGATCCAACTGAAATTAAGCTCTGCTCCTCCTCAAACAGTATGTCTAAAACAGGTTTCTAACTGCTTTTCAAGTCTTTTTCTGAAACCTCATTGTGTCAGTTTTAGCTTTAACTGTCCACACTAACTGTCAAGATACTTTTCACAAAAATTAAGCGGTCTAGTGCAGGCTATTTTGCTTCTACATTGGCCCTGCTAGCTCACAAATTCAAACTCTAAAATTGATTAAAAGTTATATCTTGTACTTAAGATAAATAAAACAGCCAAACTTTGCAAGACAGCAAATAACCCATACTGGTACTAGGAATGCATGCCACATGGAGATGTTGCTTGCACCGAGGTTCCATTGGGTACAATGTTCTTTATATTCACTTTAGATATTCACCATATCTAACATTAACCAATCATACATAGTTCCCCTTCTTGTACATCCAATCGCAATCTTCCACACGTATCCCAATTACATAATTTCCCATTATCTCCAACAGACCTTATGTTTACTCAGTTAGTATTGCTCTAAATTTCCCTTATCTCTTGCTTCAGTCTATCGTTTTTGACAGTTATACTGTAGGGTCTATTATCTTTTCTAGCAGTTAGTTCCTTATCTACTTTTGAGATATTTCTACCTCAATTGAGCAACAGACTTTTCTCTTGTCAGGTTTGAGTGAACATTCTAATACTTATCTGCACGATACAGTTCCTCTTATTAGTTGGCCGTCTCCTCTATCTTTTCTCCGTCAGACCCTTGATAGGGTCATACTTGTGCTTGTAACTTATTCTATATTTTATGCATTCTTCTAACTTCAACATATGGTTAAACAACACCCCTGGGCTTTCTGAGGTGAACCCTGGACCTCCCAAGACGGTTGATACACACATACCCACTCTCACAATTTTCCCACTTTTTTCCAAGTTTTCCTCTCTTTTGCACCTAAGTGCATTGCAAACAATGACATTTATGCTAATAATAATGTGCCAAATGCACATACTGTGAAACTTTATTCTGTAAAAGCAAAGAGTAATACAGTAATGTTTCTTTTTTATTAATGTTAAGTGTAAATATCCTAAATTTCCTCTGTGCGTGTGTAAACTTGTCACCTGCACCTGGGTTCTTCCCTCTTCAACAGTCAGAACCTCCTCATTCTTGTGCTGGTGTGCTCTTACACAACCACCACATCGTCTAGTGTGAACTTTCGGAACCTCCTCATTCTCGTGCTGGTGTGCTCTTACACAACCACCACATCGTCTAGTGTGAACTTTCGGAACCTCCTCATTCTCGTGCTGGTGTGCTCTTACACAACCACCACATCGTCTAGTGTGAACTTTCGGAACCTCCTCATTCTCGTGCTGGTGTGCTCTTACACAACCACCACATCGTCTAGTGTGAACTTTCGGAACCTCCTCATTCTCGTGCTGGTGTGCTCTTACACAACCACCACATCGTCTAGTGTGAACTTTCGGAACCTCCTCATTCTCGTGCTGGTGTGCTCTTACACAACCACCACATCGTCTAGTGTGAACTTTCGGAACCTCCTCATTCTCGTGCTGGTGTGCTCTTACGCAACCACCACACTGCTACTGTCAAAAACTAGCTGTCTTTAGGTTTTAAAACTTCACTTCACTCTTCAATATTAGTTATCTATAATTTATTTATTAATTTATATATTTTATACTTATTTTATCCCAAATTTCCTACACTAGTATCATTATGAGGTAACAGTGTCCACATGTGATTTGGACTGACAGGAAATTCACATGGCTGCATACTAATACAAGGAATATACAGTAGCATATACATTTACCATGATGCTGTTGAAATCTCCAATCTTAATTGTTAGAAGTAGTTTAATTTTTACATTGTAGTTACAGCATGGCTCTACACATATGCACAGGCATGCATATATATATATATATATATATATATAGCTATGTGCATGGAATTTTTTCCACATAATTACTCTGCAGGCATGACAGTTTCAGCCTGAAGGCAAACAGGAGTGAAACATGCATCTAACAGTTGTTACCATTTCTGAGAATGAATCAAAACAAGGTTATTAAATAATCATAGCAGTACATTGCCTTTTTCCTTAGCTAGCCATAGAACTGAATTCATGTTTCCATGGCAACCTTTCCTCCCTTTTCCATTCTTCTTCAGTCTCTAATGAAATTTAGACCCATTTTGGTTATCCTGTTTCAGGTTTAAGAGAAGGTCTTCTGAACGTGAGAAGGACAGAGTCAGAGGGGAAAGAAAAAAGGAGAAGGGGAAAGAAATTGGGAAAGGAGGAGAGTTGGAGACAGGAAAAGAGAAGCACATGGAGAGACTGGGAGATTGAGAGAGAAGGACAAATGTGGTCTTAGAGTCACTATATAGTAGCTAACTGGGCAGATGACACAGAGCTGGAGCAGCCCATTGAAGAATGTTAGGTCCCTGCTGTTCTCCCAATCCCCTCTCTCTCTCTCTCTCTCTCTCTCTCTCTCTCTCTCTCTCTCACACACACACACACACACACACACACACACACACACACACACACACAGAGATCTCAAGGTGTTTTATTGTACAGTGTTGTGAATGAGTATTATGGTGATCTGCTATCCAATGTAGGATTATTGTAGTTGTGTGTCTCCGGGCTTTTCAGTGCATACATGTACATGTCCTCAGACAACAGTCAAACTTTTTACTTCACCTGATGGTGTCAGAAATAAGCAGTGCCCACTATCCAGAGATCACACAGTACTCCAGCTGTAACATTACAAGCAGAAAGTCTACAGTGTTTGATGCTTATGTAACAGCCTATTACAATGCATTATTTCTGAGTGTCTACATGAGCTCTGTCTGAATAGTGCTTACAAAACATACAAGAGGCAGCATGAAAAAAGCTGTGCAAATTCAGTTTGGCTTTACTTTTTATTCTCTGATTATCATGGTTGGACATAAGTGTTTGGTCTCTTTATCTAAAAGACATGTTATCATGAAAAATTAATTATTGAAAATTCTAATTTCATCATCTTAAACACAGGCAAAGGTTAAAACTAGCAGATACCAAACAGAGGAATATCTAGGGGAACAGGCACCATTTCTAATGGGGTGAAATGCTGTGACAAGGCCCACAGCGGGAGGAGGGTCCTTAATAATTCTGTAAAAGTGTGAGACAATATGAAATTAAAAAACAGTTGGGGACCAGAGCAGTATTCCATTGTGGGGCCAAGAATAACTCATTGTGCCCTTCATAGATACATAGGAAATTATAGCTATGACAAAGAGGATTATGGAAAGTTCTTGTGACACTGTTGCTTCTTAAAAGCACTACAAAAAATACAGTAAATAGAATAAAATAGAATAAGAAATTGTGAAAGCTAAATTAAGAGAGAAACAAAAACACTGCACAAAATTATCAGCGCAAGACAACCAGCATTTTATAGAGACTTACCCCGATGAGCTGATTCTTTTGAACTGTCTCATAAGCAGGTTCACCAACACCTGTCTTAATGGAGGTCATCACATTCAGTGGTAGACTTTCAAGTTTTTAGTCAATAAATGGCTGATAATGGTAGTGTTTGGTTTTCTGAGTAAATCAATCTTGTCATTTATAGCTTCAACATTGATATCTGCTTGATTTCACAAGTCAGAGCTCAACACAGACTGACATGAAAAACAAATTGCACACAAAAGAAGACATTAGTGGTGGCTTAGTGGTTAACACATTTGCCTTGCACCTCCAGGGTTGGGAATTTGATTCCTGTCTCCGCCCTGTGTGAGCAGAGTTTGCATGCTCTACCAATGCTTCAGGGGTTTCCTCTGAGTACTCTGTTTTCTTCCCCCAGTCCAAAGACATGCATTGTAGGCTGACTGCCATCTCTTAATTGTCTGGAATGTGTGTGCAATTGTGCCCTGTGATGGGTTGGCACCCTGTCTAGGGTGTCCCCCGCCTTGTGCACCGAGTCCTATGGGTTAGGCTCCAGGCTCCCCTATGACCATGTGTAGGATAAGCAGTACAGAAAATGGATGAAGTCATTAAGCCATGTTCAGATAGATTTTCAACCAGGGATGCAGAACAAGCTGTGAGTTTCAGAGAACAATTTATAACAAAAGAGAATGGCTTCTTCTACTTCAATTACAATATGTGCCTACCTCAATTTAAGGAATATGGCACTGGCAAGAACTTCAGAGATGCCTTTCATGAATAAATGCTGCTACTCCTAAGTGTTAGGGCAAATAAAAAGCTTTTGCCTCAGGTAGTTTATTTTTCCCACATCGATGATTGCATGTTAGCTTGACTGCTTCTTACTTCTTTAGAATATTTTGAAAAGAAAATGATAGCCATGGTCATATAAGAAGCAAAAACATTCTTAATTATATTTACTTCCATGAAACTCACTCAGTTCTGGAGTAAAAAGAAGTACTGCACACATCTTCTTAACACATCTACTTAATTACATAATGAAACACAACGGTGTGCATACTTCAATGACGGCAGGCTAGCTCATTCAAATGGCTCTCTACACACAGTCACTGGGAGGCTGCCAGTCAGCAAAATTGGATTGCCGGCTCTTTTTAAATTGAAATCGCTGTTGAGGTATCAAAGAGATTGGAGAGCTGACAGGGAGCAGAATTAAGGCATTAAACATAGCATCTGTCTAGGTCCAGTCGTTCAACAGGGAAAGAGCAGGACGAAAGTCCCTGAAATGGTGGTTAAAAGGGGTGAGAGACAGAAAGAGAGATAGGACAAATGCACTCTAAGTGGGTGGCTGGGGAGGTTGGGGTGGGGGTTAATGTTAGCAGAGAACAAATATTCCAACAAGGAATTTTGGTTACTGAGGTTAAACTTAAGTGCAGACATAGTATGAATTAGCAGTCCCCTCCAAATGTATTTCAACATCAAGGCCAATTCTATTGTTTTTGCTATACATTGAAGACATTTGGTTTGATATCAAAAGATGAATAATACAATAGTTCAGAATTTCAGCTTTCATTTCCTCATATTCACACATCTAGATGTGTTTAACAACATTACGGCTGTGGCTCAGTTGGTAGAGCGGGTTGTCCACTAATCGCAGGGTTGGTGGTTCAATTCCCGGCCTGCATGACTCCACATGCCGAAGTGTCCTTGGGCAAGACACTGAACCCCAAGTTGCCCCCGCAACTTTGCACCTTGCATGGCAGCTCTGTTACCACTGGTGTGTGTGTGAATGGGTGAGTGAGACACAGTGTAAAGCGCTTTGGATACAAGCACTATATAAGTGTACCTTTTAACATTACATCTTTTGTTTGACCCCACCCATTTTTTCCAGTTTATCAAAAATATTAGAACACGTGTTTTCTTGCTGCCCAGGTATGCCCTGTTAAATCGATTGCTTAAAGGATTAATAGCTCTGACTGTCTCCATTGGGTTTGAGCCCTAGAGTTCACATGTGAATACTGAATTTGTTTTTAAAAAGGATAAACTAACATAAAAGCAAGCCATTTTGAAGCTAAGAAAAGAGGGAAACTGCTTATGATTGAAAACATACAAGCTCATCAGTTGAGCATGGTTGGAGGTAATGTCATGGCTTGGGATTGCATGACTACTTCTGGAACATGCTCACTGAGCTTTATATATTGCTTTATTGGTTATATACTGCTATACATATTGCCAAGTATTTATTTTTATTTTTATTTTGATCCCTAATGAACAAGCCAGGGGAAACATTGGCAAGGAAATACTTCCTGAGAGGAGAAGAAAGATTGAGAGGATCCAGACTCAAAAACAGAATCCATCCTCTTCTGGTTGATAGCGTATTTAGGGATTATAAATCATTACTGTTTTACAAGTAAATATTAGAAAAGCAAACAGTTTGAAGTATGTTGGGAATAGGTGTCTTAGAAAATGACCAGGAGATTTTTAATGATTGCAGCAGCAGTTTATTGTAAATTATTAGTCAAGAATTCATAATCAGATATGTTAGCAGGCTATCCTACATTTATGTTTACATTCATGGTATTTGGCAGACACCCTTATCCAGAAAGACTTGCATCTCACCTATAGGTCAGACTCATGAGCAGCAAGTTCACTGAGGCTCCAGTGTAGGGAAAGACATTTAATTCTGCATATGCAAATATGTAGTATGTAAATGTCATAGAAACATCCTAGCAGTGAGAAGAATGAGGAGGTTTGGACAGAAAAAGCTTAGATGCTTTGGTTTGGCTTAAACCAAGGAATCACTAAATAAAGAGGAGGAGATTAAGAACAGTTTGAAGATTGTTTATTGCTGCTCTTGTCAGCTTTCACACAAGAAAAAAGTAGTCCATGTAAATAGGGCCTAGTATCGCCAATGATTAGACATGATATAATTAAAGTATTGTCAGCCTGTAACATCATGACAAACCTATAACATAATAAGATTCCTCAAAACAACGTTCACCGTTGGATGTTTTCAGATATATGTACAGGTTATAACACATCTGTTGTCAAAGACTGACTTATTTACACATTCAGCTCATGCTGTCCTAATTATTGTTGATGGATGTAATGAAGCTCTTGTGTAAAATAAATCAGCTCCTTTGTTATTAATAATATTAAGCTTAAAAAAATTATTACTCTTGCAACTAAGCAAACTAATAAACAACATGACTCTTCTGTAGAGGACTAGCAATAACAATCATCAGCATGATTTATAATCTACCCCTTATTGCACTTACTCTGACTTTTGTCCATGTATCACGTGTTGAATAATAGTCAGGCTTGGGGAGTAAATACATGTAATGGCATTACATACAGTTATCAGGATACAAAAAACTGGTAACTGTATTCCGTTACACTTACAGCAAAAAAACAAAGTAATCAGATTACAGGTACAATACAGACAGCTCCTTGATTATGAGCATCCTCCTGGTGCATAAGCAAATAATTTTTGCACAATGTTAATGTGGTCATAATTAACACAAATAAATTGTTCTCTGAAATGCTTTTGTTAGGGTGACCATACATCCCGTCTTTCATGTCTGGGATTCTTTACTTTCATTATGATGTGTTTATGGTCTAATCCTGCATCATGTGTGTGCATAATTGCATTGCTTTAACCCCTCTCTATAATTCCAACCTTCTCACACAGGAATTGGTCAAATATAAAAAGCTTGCAGCAACTATTGGCCAAATTCCTGCCTCTCAACCATTAGGCCACTCTCAGTGAACGTGCGAAGGCAAAGTGCTGATGTGTACGGCATCAAACAGTTGCTTGACGATAGCAGCAAGTTACAGATGTCCTGAGTCGAAACAATGCCCATGGCCATATAAGGTCATTTTTCATTTCATGTTATTGCTTTGTATTACATGGCCATTAAAATATGTAAATGATGGCAGACGGTTCACTCATGGCATCTAAATTTTATTTTATTCCATGGACATCCAAAAAAAAAAAGTAGGAAAAAAATGTCAAACGTGGGCAGAGTGAAACCAACTTTATTTACATAAGTTCATGTGATGCTAATAGTCTTGCCTTTTTCAGTGTATTAAAGTTTGCATCCATAGTAACACTGTTTTTAACGGTATTAAAAAAAAAGGTGTCCTCTTTTTTGAAAACCAGAATATGGTCACCCTAGATTTTCTCATGTAATGTTACCTGCATCAGAGACAGTGATCTTTTACTTATTTATTTTATTAAAACAAATTCAAACTCTGAACATGTTTTTGTCATATCTCAGCCCAATCATGACTCTAACTACAAACATGGCCGCTGAGGACTACACTTCCCACACACACATGCGCTCACCTTCCCCGGAGTTCTAATCACACATACCTGGTCTCATTACAAACATACTCACACAACAGCATAGAAGAGACTTTAGAAGCAATGTTCTGTTTATTAGTTTCTCAGCCATTCTCTAAGCCCTTTTCAGGTGCGTTTACTACTACCTTTGACCAGTGTTTCCGTCCCCAACCTTAATTTCTGCCAAGTTCCGTTTTGTTTGTTTGCCTGATTGCCTGACCCTCGCCTGTTTACCAACCACGAACTTTGTCTTTTCCATTGGATTATTCTGCCTGATTCTGTCACTCGCATCTGCTTCCATCTTCAACCACGGTTCGTGACAGTTTTAAGCTCTAAAATAAGCTCTAAATAAAAGTATATTAGATCATATTGATTTTCTCTTGACTTTATGTATATATCTGACCTTGAAGTAATCCAAAAGCAATCACATTACATTACTTTAATATTGTGATACTTGGATTACATTACCGATTCCATTTTTTTATGAAATAAGTTTTAACTATAATGATATACATTTTTAAAGTAATCCTCCCAACCCTGATAATAACACAATAAAAATTATAATCACTACCCCGTTTGAAAAACCCTGACATGTGAACTCAATTAAGTCAAAATTGCCACCCTATATCTCAAAAGGATTCATTCTTACAGAAACACGATGGCATCAAGATGGCACGGTGCACATGGCCAGGTTTGTCTATAATTTCCCTTGAAATATTAGACATAAGATTTGAGCAGAAACCCACTGTGCAGCTTTGCCTGTTTGTTACATGGAGCTATTGGCTTGGGAATAAAATAAGTCTGGATGTCCACACCAATAACTGTTTTCATAACGAATATTTTTGCCAAGAACACTTAGTTAACATACATGAAATAATGGGGAATATTCTCAATAACCTGTTTGCACCTAATGTCTAACCATAGCATCTATTCAAATACGAGTGATTATCACGGGCAAAAAACCCCAAAACATTTCACTGTGGAAAAAAAGCTTAATGTTGGTGTTGAACATCAGCATTTAACTGATATTAAGTGAAATCTGAATAAACTGAACATGTAAGGTAGGGTGTTTTTTTTTTTTTTTTTTTTTTTTTTTTGGGGGGGGGGGGGGAGGACAGGTGATTGCTTTAAGACTACACAGGAAACCTGCATTCCTCTAAAGTTTCATTACAATGAAATGTTTACCAAAGTGTCTATACTGCATTTTTCATCAAACTTGGTGAAAGTCAGTATTTTACTGAATCAAATGATCTCTCACTGCAATATCGCACTGTTTGTTCATTCAAATCAACTCTTTTCAGCAGACAGTGCAGCCTGCATGAAAATTTCCTTTGAAGCCCCTGACGGACACCCAGTGAAGCCTGTGCATCTCTGACTGTTTATTACAAATCAATATACACCGTGTTTCAGTGGGTTGAAAGATTAACGCATGTTGGACAACAGGTTTCTCACAGGTCTTTTTTGAGCCATGCCTGAATGCACAGGCTTCACTGGGAATGAATGGAGTGTGAGCGGGTGCGTTTTTCACAGAAAAACACATCTCAAGGTTTTATGGGATAGTGCATTCTTCATTTGTCCCGCTCTGAACATATAGCTTCTCTTTATGATGATTTGTCGTCCTCTCAAAGAGCTTGTAACCAGCTGCCAAGAACAGAACAGAGAATAAACATAACTGGCGTCTGTAACTTAAACATATCATCATAAGTGGAAATTGCTTGGAGCCTGCAGTACTGGTGTAATTTGTAAATATTGTAAATTGTAAGTACAAATAACCTGTTTGATTATCTGCATTCATTTCTGAAATGTGTTGTTAATAAGCCTAGCTAACCAGCTGTCACGTCTTCCTTCAGCTAGCAGCATAGCTGCTTTTTGCCATGAAATTGTAAACACTGATGATGCTAATATAGGCCTTATTTTTGAAAAGTCTTTTGATGGTTTTGAGAAGAGACTGTAAATTAAACAAGAGGGCAGACCAGTGCCCAAGCTTTTTATCCAAAAGTCAGGTCCTTTTAGCTGCCTTGGTGTAGTAAAATTAGTCTTATTTTTCTTAGATTACCCTTTGAAGTATAAGCAGTATAGAAGATGGATGGAAGATTGTTTCTCTGGGAGGCACAACAGTTAAGTGGTTAGAACGTTTGCCTTGCATCTCCAGGGTTGGGGGCTCGAGTCCCACCATCACCCTGTATGCAAGTTCTCTGGGATCTCTTGTTTCCTCCCCCAGTCCAGAGATATTCACTGTAGGCTGACTGACATTACCATATTGTCTGTAGTGTTTGAGTGGGTGTGTGTATGATTGTGCCCTGAGATGGGTTGGTACCTGTTCAGTGTGTCCCCGCCTTGTGAGAGGTCTTGGGAGAGCTTTTACCCATCATGAGATGTTTCTTGTGTGACACCTTGGTAATGAAAAGCCTTTTTATAGACCATCACTTTACTAACTCAGCTGATATTAATTTGCACAAATAGGAGGTATAATTACTTACGGATTTCAGCTGGTTCCTTGCCTTGGAGAACTTATTTTCTTAGCGTGTCCAATACTTTTTTCATGCATCATTCCACTTTTTACACACAGCTTTATTTATGGATTTTAATGTTGTGAATTCTTTATATTTCCAGACTACTTAAGTTAATATTGATGTCTGGTGAAAATTTCATGTGAATAGCCTCATTGGAAATATATTTACTGAAAAAAATGTTGACGCATTCAATATTTTTTTTCCCCCACTGTGTGAGTGTGTGTGTGTGTGTGTGTGTGTGTGTGTGTGTGTGTGTATATATATATATATATATATATATATATTAGTTCCCCCTTTTTAATAACAACTGGCCACCACCGTGGGCATGGGATGCAAATCAGCACAACACTCTCCAGGCTTGATTGCCTTTGCCTATCCCTGGATAGTCCAGACATTCATTTTTTGATATTGAACATATTTGTATTTCCAAATTTGACTAGTTTAATCTAATCACTGAAATCAACAACCTGAATACAGGTTTTTGAATATCAGAAAACTGAATTATTGAATCTGAATGAGTGAAAATTGAAAATAATTGATTTTTGAAAACATCAATTTTAAAATGCAAGTTCCTCAACAGTGAAATAAAGGAGGTTAATTAAGAATAAATAAATACAGATGTGTGGTTTTCATATAAAGATATATAATTTCCTAATACATGTTATAAATTCAAAAGCTTTTAAAATTCAATAAAATTTTTTCTTTGTCACTTTTTTGCTTTCATAAATGTAGTGGTAATATTACTTATGCCAAGCAATATTAAGAAAATAGTAAATCAAAAGTCTGGTGTGACCTGTACTTGATCATTCCTCCTCAGAAGAGACCACAGCTTGACCACAGCCTGTTTTCTATTGGCTTACAAAGCTTAGATTCACAAATCCATACGTCAGAATTTACGAAGATACACTTGGTCCAGAGCAAATGTATCTTTTACATCTTGCATCCTTTCCCATTATAGTTGAATTTTATCTGTGTTAGGTCTGATTGCTGTTTTAGAATGAGACATACATGAGAAAAAGTGATACCAAAGCTTTTCTTATATAGTGTGACTTTCCAATTCTGGGACAACAACGTAAAAATCCTTCCAGGTCCTTACATGTTCACAAAGATTTTGTGGTATTTACTTGTGTTCAGACACATAAAACCATACTTACAACAAATAACTAGTTATGTGTTGCCTCTGTCTTCCCTTTAAAAAAAGGTTCATTGCAGAAATGATGAATTATACTGATATAAAAATAAATTTTAAATAATTTTAACTGAATAATTTATGGAAGCATTCTACAAAAATGTACTGTATATTTTGTAGTCTTAAGAACTGACCTTACATTTTGAATATATTGTGAATTTGTGAATAAGTGAATTTAGATTATTTTGTTTCTCAGTGAAAATTCTTAAAACACTTGTCCATGGTAATTGCTCCTCCACTACTGCAGTCATTGACAGATGAGGAAAAAAAAAAAGCTTTGTGAAAATGCTGTGGTATAAAAGGAATAAAACATGATTGGCCATTGAAAACAGTTAACGGTGGGATGATGTGTTATAGCAGCTATAAACAGTTATTCTATTACCTTTCCTTCTCCTCTCTCTGAGGTTAGAAACTTTCCCATGGCAGAAAACAAAGTTATATCCTTATTTCTGACTGTTACAAAGCTCACTGGACACTTGATGCCTCTTCCAAAAATGCTAAATTACTATCTCCTCACACAAAATTACATTACACAAATAAACATTTTCCAAAAATCCATAAGGGTTTTCCACCAAACCATATACACTGTAATTTTATTAGTTTAAATATATTTAGAACAGGTCTAGATGTGTAGTTTACATTTTAAATTTTGTCTTGAAATTGATATTGTGAAGTGATTTGGATGGATACCCTTTGGCATGACTCACTGTGCTATATGTGAGAGGAACTGTGGCTTCAGTGCATTTATGTGTTCAGCTTGGAGACAGTCATAGTGCTATATGTTTGTGTGAGTTTGTGGCAGCGGTGCAGAAGAAAGCGCTACCATCACCGCATGACTTTTTTTCACTGTTTGTCTACTGTGATTGTTATCTCACTGAGAGGCTGGAAAACAATGCTTCAAACAGGAGGACAGGGAAGAGACCCTCAGCCTGACATAGTACTGTTTTCAGGACTCGGCTGACTATTGGCAAAGGACTGGAGTGTGTGTGTGTGTGTGTGTGTGTCTGTTTGTGGAGTTGATGTACACTGTAAAATATCGATATTTTAAAGTTTAATATTGCTATAGCTTTACATCAACTTTAGATATATACTGTAGCATGCAATGTAGAATATCATCATTTAACAGTAATTTGATAAACTGCATCTGCCAGGTCATATTTTTTATGGGAAGCTTTTTTTATTATTATTTCTTTTCTTTTTTTTTTTTTTTGCAATTCTACGTTTTTGATGAATACAAATTGGTTCATTTATAAACAGACTTTACTGTCACGTTACAAGTATATACACGCTTTGCAACTGTCCTTTTTATGTTCTTCTTTAAAGAAAATGCACTTACTATTGAACAGATAAGCTGACTGTGCAGGTTACAGCTCGGATTCCTAAGTCTCAATATATTAAAATATATTGAAATCATATATTTGTCATTATGTCTTGACAATAAACATCAGAATATAATGTACTGTATAGCTGTATTCAGGTAGGTTAATGCTATTATTAAAATCCCAGAGTATCTCTGTGATTTTAATCCAGTCCAAATTCTTCAGGCTAGTAATATTCACAGAATGTGTGTAAGCATCCATTACAGTTATATTCAAAAGTATGGGTACACCTGGGTCTGGCCAACTAAATATTTTATTGATTTTTGATGTGAAAAAATGCAAACACCGCCACTGCAACAAACTATTTGAAAAAAGAAAATCTGCAAATGTTAAAACACAGTTATTTTATAATAGATGAACTGAGAAAATAGGGGGAAAAGGATAGTAATTGTGGCATGAGCAAAAGTTTAGATGCCCTGCCAGTAAATTCTCAGAAAGCAATGAAATCTTTAGGCCTTAAATGACTCATTATTTATAGGGCAGTGGTGGCTTGACGGTTTAGGCTCTGGGTCACAGATCGGATGGTTGGGGGTTCAAGCCCCAGCACTGCCAAGCTGCCACTTGCCACTGTTGGGCCCTTGAGCAAGGCTCTTAACCGCCTCTGCACCACGGGCGCTTTATCATCGCTTACCCTGTGCTCTGATCCCAACTTCCTAACATGTTGGGGTATGTATGCGAATAAAAGAATTTCACTGTGCATATGTATATGTGATAAATAAAGACTTATCATTATTACTTGTTACTCAGGTTAAGAATTGTCATTCAGTGTTTACTAAACCTTGTGCTAACACTCAATAAACATAGGCTGACCAAGGATCAGGAATAGAAACTAATTGATACCTCCAAAGCAGGGGAAGGTTATGAAAATATATAAAAGCACTTACACCTTACAATATCCACTGTCTGAAATGTAAGTAAAAATGGTTGTGGATATCAATGAAAGAGAGAAAACTGCTGGTATACTGTTAGAAAGGCAAAGCAAATCCCCAATATTTCAGAAAGTACCTGCAGAGAGGTTTGGCTTACACAGGTATGGTGGTACACCCTTCTACTCCGCAGCATTGCTTGTACAAACATGATCTGTATGGAAGAGTCATCAGAAGGAAACCTTGCCTGTGACCTCATCACAAAAGTCAAAGTCTGAAGTATGCAGTATAATATCTAGATAAGCCAGAGGCAGTTTGGAAACTAGTACAGTGGAGTGATGAAGCAAAAATGGAAATATTTTGCCACAATGACCAAAAGTATGTTTGGAGAGAAAAAGAGCAACATTTAATAAAAATAACACCTTGCATGTGGATGAATCTATTCAGCTTTGATGTTCTGTCAAAACTAGTATCATAGGAAACATTTCATAAGTAGAGACAAGAATGGATTTCAGTAAATATCAGCAAATTCTGGAAACAAATACGACAGTCAAGAAACTGAAGTTGAAAAGACATTGGCTTCAGGACAATGATCCAAAACATACCTCATGCAAGCTGAAACTTTTGGAATAGCCCTCACATTCCCCTGACTAGGCAATCATTAAAAAAAATCTGTGAAACATGCAAGATGTCCCAAGAATATCACAGAACTTGAAGCATTCTGCAAGGAATAGTGGATGAAACTTAATTGAAAAAGAATTGAAAGACCACTAGCTGGCTACAAAAAGTGTGTGCAAGCTGTGATATCTGGCACAGAGGGTGTTAAGTACTGATGTAGAATGTCCAGACATTTGCACAAGCCACAATTACTATTTTAGATCATGAAATATAAAGTAAATATGTATAAATATTTGCAGAAAAATATTTACGTAAATGTATAAAATATTTTATTTGGTGAAGGAAGCCCAAACTTTTACAAATGTAAATCAATTTTTATCTTATATAAAATTTGTTCTGCATGTTACATGTTGTGCTAGATCAAGCTTCCCAATTAAATAAGCCATTAAATTCCAACTCCAATTCTGAAAAAGTTGGGACAGTATTGAAAATGCTAGTAAAAACAAAGAGGAGTGATTTGTAAATGTACTTTGACTTGTCTTTAAACAAACAAACAAAAAAAAAAACATATAAAGACAATGTATTTTATGTTTTACCTAGTTTTTTAAAGGTAAATGTTTATTTTGAAATTGATGCATGCAACACCTTCCAAAAAAATTGGTACAGAGGAAATTTAGGACTAATAGCAATGTGACAAGTTGAAATAAGAAGGTGATGTGAAACAGGTGAGGCAAACGTCTAATCATAGCAAATATGTAGCCTCCAAAAAAGGCCTAGTCCTTCAAGAGCAAGAATAGGTCGTGGCTCACTAATCTGCCAACAGATTCATCATTGAATTCGCTAACACTTTGAGAACAATATTCCCCTAAGACAAATTGTAGGATTTCACCATCTACAGTGAATTTGGTCAAATCTCAGTGCATAGAGGGCAAGGCCAAAAACAACTTCTGAATGTGCATGATCTCTGATCCCTCAGATGTCACTGTCTTAAAAACCGTCATGAGTTTGTAATGGATATAATGACATGGGCCCCGGAATACTTTGATAAATCTTTGTAAGCCAGCAACATTCGATGCTGCATCCACAGATGCAAATTAAGGCTTTACTACACAAAGCAGAAGCAATACATCAACACTGTCCAAAAGTGCCGCCGAATCATGTTTTGTGGTCTGACGAGTCGACATTTCAAATAGTTTTTTGACAAAACAACCAGCGTGCTCGGGCCAAAGAGGAAAAGGACCAGCCAAGCTGTTATCAGCATCAGGTCCAAAAGCCAGCATCTGTCATGGTATGGGGGTGTGTCAGTGCCCATAGCATAGGTAATTGCACATTTGTGAGGGCACCATTAATGCAGAAAGATATCTACACATTTTTGAGCAACACCTGCTGCCATCCAGATGTCGCCTTTTCCAGGGATGGCCCTCCATTTTCCAGCAGGACAATGCCAAACCACATTCTGCTGAGATTACAAGCTCATGGTTGTGTAAGCAGAGAGTGTGGGTGCTAGCATGGACTGCCTGCAGTCCTGACCTGTCTCTAATTGAGAATGTGTGGCACATTATGAAGTGCAAAACAAGGCAATGAAGGCCCCGCACAGTTGTGCAGCTGAAGAAATGCATAATGGATGAATGGTGGGAAATCCTGCTTGCTAAACTTAACCAACTGGTGTCCTCTGTTCCCAAATGCCTAATAAGTCTTATTAAAAAAAGGGTGATGTTACACAGTAGTAAACAATCGACTGTCCCAACTGTTTTGGACTGTGTTGCAGTCATCAGATTTGAGTGTATATTTTCACAAATAATTAAAAACATCAAATAATTTATTAAAAATGTGTTTGAAATATAGTACAGGATAGAATAGACTTTTTTTTTTCAATTTCCATACTGTCCCAACTTTTTCGGAATTGGGGTTGCACATTGGTTACAACAGGACACCTTTGCTTAACTGTTGGCTTTTATATTCTCTATGGTATATACTTAAAAAAAAAATAATAAAACATAAGTGTTTTATTTTGAGTGGGTGTGTCTGTCCCCAAACTTTAATAATAAAAAAGATTGGTGTGCAGAATTTCCAATCAAAGTGTGCCTATGAACAATACCGAGAGTTTATGATGAACATATTTGGATTCAGAGGGTGTTATTTTTCAAGGCAACAGAAAGTAATCAGTGCGGTCGAACTCAGTGTTATCCGGAGGCCAAGCTGCATCATCAGGTGGTCGATGTCAACCATAATTATTCTGTTTGAATCCTTCTCTTCTTTCTTCACTTGCAGAAATACACATCTCTATTTATTTGAGGGGCAACATTGCTTTCTCAGTTGTTCTGAGACTTTAGGTAATTGTGGCATTGGACTCCAGGATGTTTTTGGAAGTGGATTGTGGAGGGCATTTTTGTATTCTAGGCTTCAGTGAGTGCGTGTTTGTGCACATATGGTTTGATGTTTGAGTTTTGTCTTAGATAATCTTCAGTTCTTTCAGTTAGTGATGAGGCACCAATATAAAGGTTATAGCAATGGAGCGTTTTCCATTCCAGCCATAATTAGTGTGCAACTAAGACTATTTTGCCGATTATTTTGTGGTAGCGGGTGGTGACCAACTTTACATGTGTTCAGTGACCACCTAGAAAACACACACTGTAACACTTTATTAATAAACATGACAGTTTCTTTATAATTATTCACTGGACATTATTAGTTATAAAAGGCCAATCCATGCAGGATTTCATGGAGTGTTTTGTGATCGAAGAGGGCTTTGGCTGAATGAGCGTTGTGATCACATGATGCGTCTCAGAAAATCTGTAGTCATTTAGAAAAATTGCAAGATGATTTTGCTTTAATTTCTGTGATCACAAAATCCTGGAGGGACTGAAAGCACTGTGCAATAATCATCACCAGCTTTAGAGGAGCCTATCCCAGGGAGCATCAGGTACAAGGCGGGGTACACCCTGGACAGGCTGCTAGCCCATCGCAGGGCACAATCACATACACTCTCACACACCAAGGACACTTTGGACATGCCAATCAGCCTACCATGCATATCTTTGACTGAGGGAGGAAACCGGAGCACCCGGAGAAAACCCCCAACACACGGGGAGAACATGCAAACTCCGCATACAGAAGGCCCCGGCGGGACTTGAACCCCAGACCCTTGAGGTGTGAGGCAAACGTGCTAACCACTAAGCCACTGTGCGCGCCAGTTATAACCACAGTTATAATAATTTATATGGGCTTCATAGAACGTACTATCACATTGCCTTACAGTCTACTGTTTCCTGGGGTGTCCTATATCACATGACCATGACAAATTCAGAAAAAAAGGACAGTGGTTAAGACGTTTGTCAACTGAGCAGAAGGTTGTGAGTTCAAACCCCTGCACTGGCAAGCCACCACTGTTGGGCCCTTGAGCAAAGCCCTTCACCCTCAACTGCTCAGATATAAAAATGAAATAAACGTAAGTCGCCCTGGATAAGGGCGTCTGCATAATACCATAAATGTAATAGGATCAGTCTGTTCTTGACAATTCATCCATACTTGCATCTTGCCTGTATTGTCATTGTCAAAAAAAAGTAGCTGAGATGTGAGGAAACTCTTGGTAAAAGTTATTTTGTGTAAGGTATTCTGACAGCAGACTTGGTCAAATCTCTCCTTGGGAAGTTTAGGAAGTTTAGGGGATGAGTTTGGCGTGTTTCTCACATAGTTGAACATCTGTAGATGGACTTGAATGATGGCCACTGATGTTCCCTGTAACTCTCTCAACATCTGATGTAGCAAATGCTTACATATGAAGTTTTAGGAAAACACTCACAGATGCCATGGGACACTTTTAGAGAAGAAAATGCAGACAAGACTCCCAGCTCCACTGAGATACACTTTAAGCTACAGCTCATAGACATGATCTCATGCCATATCCACCATCTGTTTCAAGTGAATAGTCTGTTCAAGTTGTCTTTGTCCCAAATTGCTGAGCGCACATATTTGCTAGAGATGTGCCAGCTCTCAAGTTTTTAAGTTCTTAACCTATTTTTTCCTCCTTCTCCTGCTATCATTTCTCTCTCCCTGTCATGTCATTGCTCCTTTTATGCACCTTCTTTTCTGTCCCTGGTGTTCATTTACTATGTTCCCCTTACACTGTTTTTTCAGGTTTTTTCTTTTTTTTTCTAAGGCAGAATTCCAACATTTAATATGTTCTATTTTGTTAGCATGAGTCAGATCTCACCTAGGAGGTTACAGGCCCATTTAGAAATAATGGATGGATGGATATCGACCTGATTGTGTTCTGATTGCTGTTGTAGTTGGGGGGATTGGCGCTGTCACCTCTTGTTTCATGCTTGAAAGGACTATGAAGCAGAGTCAGCAGTGGCCTTCAGTGATGGCCAAGCCTAAACAAAAAATCATCATGCAAATACGTTTCTTGAAACCACTGGTGTTTGAAGATTCCTTAACCAAAGGCCATATTTCTTCAATGTGTAGTAAAGTTACAGTCCAAAAAATTATTCTTTTTACTATTTCTACTTTTCCCTCCTCAATACCTCTGAAAGAAAATGTACATGTGGCTAGGAGGTTGAAGAACATTTTTAAATGGGAGACAGAACAAGAGAAATTAACTCATGCTTACAATATATTCCTAGAGGGAGAGAAGGTCATTGCTAAAGGATTACGATGAAAGAGGAGCAACAGAAAAGTGGAAATTGTTACAAAAATGTGTCGTTTTTAATGTAAGATATAGATTTTCAAAGATTCTTACAACACTACAGTGGGTGAAAGCCTTAGGGAGAAATATGATTACAACCAGCTGTATGATTTTTGGTCTGCTTTTGCTGCTGCAGACCAAATTGCACATCATTAGAGAATTCTTTGTTCATGAGTTGAGAATGGCGGTCTTAGAATGCATAATGTGACATGCTCACTGAAGGCCAATTTAGTGCCATGGTGACCAAAAACAGCTGAATACAAAGTTCTACAGTGTCAGAAATTAAATATTAAAATCTCATTGTCTGACCACTGCTATGGCACTCATCTAAAAGCCATCAATACGAGGATGGTGTATGATTATGCAAAACTCACGGGACAGCTAAAAATACGGTAGCGGAACTGGAAAAACATTAACAAAACATGTTTCTCTTTATGCGACTCCATTTCCTGCATGAGCTTTATTGATGACATAAAGCAGAACATAGGTCTCTTATTGAATTTGAGCAAGATTTTATTGTGATTGTTTCACACAGTGTGACAAGTAATAATCTTATTAAACCAGTGTAGTCTCAAAGTCTAAAACAGACTAAAGTTTAATTATCTTTCAACATGGTCCCTTGTAAATTCGTAACAGCTCAAGGAGTTTGAAAACTTGGGAAAGGGCTAGGGTGGGGTTAGTGCTTGTACTCTTTCTTATGCCTTTATTTGTGTGAAATCAAATACAATACCCTCGCTTGGACAAATGTGAACAAATTCCTCTTTAAATCAGGTTCTAGGTGTTTATTTGCTGTTTGTTTGTTTGTCTGGTGGAACCCTTAAAGATTCTCTCCAACAGTTTCCCTATTACATGAGAAGCCCTTTAGAAAGCTTAAGTCAACCCTTAATTGCTCAAAGTATCCTTGAGGAACCTTTTATGGGACAACAACAAATTGCCAAAGCACACATTGTCATGTGCTGATTTAGACATGATAAAGACCAGAAGTGTTATCTGTCAAGGTGTGCATAGAACAAGTTCTAAATTAGTTCATAAGAACCGCTAGTATGCACAAGAATAGTGGTATTTATCACATGTGTGCACTCGGTGAACATAAATCCCACACATTCTAAATTGATGTGCTCATGCATGGTCACGCTCATTTACATAAAGAAACGCCCCCGAATTCCATACACTGTAAACAACCTCATTTAAAAAATTCTCTGAACCCTCGTAAGAGAGGCATTATTTCACAGATATATGCAACGATTTGGTCTCAAGACGATTCTTACAATATTAAAACCATTAGTGCCTGGGAGGAGGAATTGGGTCTG